>VUQJ01033792.1:0-11051 GCA_015108635.1 Andinoacara biseriatus | reverse complement strand
ACCTGCTGTTCTCCACTGCAGCAAAAACACACTTTCTTTATTGTTTCAGCTGATCATTAACACAGGAGAGATTTGCATGATTTGTCATGCAGTGATTGTGTTGCTGCTCATTATATCACAGTCACACCTCAACATTCACTTTCTTATATCCACAGCTTTTAATTTGACTGCACAGCAGGATGGAAAGCCTGTTTGGCCCCGAGATGATCTCTCAGACTGACTTTACTTCATCACACAGACACACAAATACATTAATGGGAATAATGGAAGATTATTATTACTTTTTAAAGTTTTTTTGTGTTGTGACGAAGCCTGTAAACGGCACCGCGTTCTCAAGCCAGCGCGCACCAACAACCTGAATGAATGAACTCATCAATCTTCCTGATTCTGTTTTCAAAAGAGAAACATTTAATTTCTGCAACCATTAATCACCGAGCGCACCGAGCTCTTTTTCTGGAAAATGTGACCTCCAGGAAAAGCTCTCTGGCTCAGCGAAGTTTTCCAGCTTCTTATTCCTTTTTTCTCCTAAAAGTAAAACACAGCAGGAAGAACCCGACGGGAGCCACGAGTGGGAGTTTAATTATACCTGTTATTATCGTTACAGGGACAAATAATGTTTCTCGTGAGAATCGCTCCTACTGTGCGCATACGAGGGGCAGACGTGTCTCAACCACAAACCAAATTAGTGGCACATCCATCACACGCTGTATTCCCGGGACTGAGATCTGTACTCGGAGGGGAGAATATATTGAGATCAGCTGGCGCAGCTCTGTAATTTATAGACTCGCTGACTCAAGAGCCAATGCAATCATTCTTACGAGACTGATTCCAGCAATCTATCACTCGCAGGGCGAGCTGGTCCTGAGCCGTTTTTAAAGACTGTTTATGTGATATATCTTCTGAGCAGGGGAACGCCTCGCAGGTTCAATAACCTGCCGGCTGAGTTGTGGAGCATCCGGGGCGCTGAGTTACCGAGATGAGAGCTGTCGGCGCCGTTCGCTGGCAGAGTGACTGCAAACAATGCTGGAGGCAGAGACGAGAGAAGCTCGGCGGGAAAGTCTGAGCACGCCGTTTAATGTGAAATCTAAATGAAAGTGAGATGTTTTGGAATTCGATATGTTGTTTCTCCAAGAAACTGTTTTTTTATCTGTTGGTCTCTGTGAATATTCGTTATCGTTTGCTAATCCTGTAGCTCTCAAAGCACAAACGCATTATGCAATACAGAGAAACGAAGAGCGATCGAGCCGTGGAATAAATGAAATATCTGCTGGGATTTGGTTTTTCACATGGAAGACAGACACGTTTCAGAGTGAGCAGTTCGGCATCTTCTCTGAAGCTGACACGACAGGAGAAAGACGTGATTACAGCTCAGCGTCTCATCATCGTCCTCGTTACTTATCCTTAAACTCAGAGCAGCTTTCAGTTCAGCTGCAAGAGAAAAACTTGTCAAAATACTTTATCTGAAACAGGCTGATCAGAGCACGTCACTGTTTAAACTCCCGATTTATCTGCAGAGGGAAAAACAAAGCTCTATTTTGAGAGCGGGCGGTGACAGACTATCCTGAGCATTTTTTTTCCCTCCGCTTGTCCAGCGTAATGCAGAGAAACTGATTTAATATCACCGGTGTGGCGTTCCAAATAATGATTTTTGGGATAAGACTCATCATTGCAATTTGCAGTCGATAAATACTGGCGGACTGCAATGAAATTAACTCTCTAAAGAGGCAGGCCGGTCAAATACAGACCCAGCGGTACTGTGCAAACATCTGGAGCTACCCCACATTTCTCCAGAGTTTCAGACCTTCTCCTACTTTTTAAAGCGGCCTTCAGCCAAAGTTCTCCAGCTTTCTGAGGGACGCCACACTTTCAGTCCAGGCCTTACACCTGACCGTCTTCACAGGGATGACTGGTTCATTTGTTTGTTTGTATCACTCAAGCATAAAAAGGCTCAAAACTCAAAGGATGAACCATGTTGTACCTACAGATAAGACAACTTAGCAAAGAGACACTTTTAAACCGCATCTTCGGGTTTTTTGTTGATAGCAGTCTGACACAAAAACAGTCTGCAAATCATCTTGAAATGGTTCAGTGTTGATCAGAGCTCGAGACACAATGTGTGTGACTGCATCGTGTGAGGAATCGTGGAACGTATCAAACACGGATGAGTTTGATTTCAGCCGAGCTCTTTGATCGAGCAGACTGTTGTGCCCACATCTTAAAGACTCGTCTCACTTTAATTTTAAGGCTTGTTGTCACTCAAGAGCCATAAGTGCTGTGACTATAAATGGCTTGAAGGTAGTGGGTGTCAGACACAGCTGCACACTCAGATCTACTTTATCCTGTCATCATGAAACAGTATCCTAAATTTGGGATTTCAGAGAAAGAGACTCAGTCCTGTGGCACTTACTTAAATCTGTCACTCTTTCCCAAACTTTCTGTCGAGATCCCCACTGAGTGAAGTCGGTTCGAGTCCACGACGTTGCAGCACAGCCTGAGAAATATAGCGCCTTCTTTTTTACGACCTTGCGCACCGACACAGCTTCCTGCCTCCGACAATCCCAGTTTATAGCTGCAGTCTGCATGTGGGTGGACCTGACACTTCCAAGGACCGCTGATGGCACGAGCTTTAGCCAGCCATGCCTCAGCGAGGCCCCGGGATCTGAAGCCCACGAAAAATCTGCCGCTTCATTCCTAATTGGATTTCTTATCTTGGCTTGTGGCATAAGGACACAACTATGATACGAAGAGGGCACATTTAAGAGGATAATAAAAAGCCGTTAAGACCTCGGTGCCACACGACGGGGGTCAGACACGGAGAGATTAGATGGAGGGGTTTGCACAACACAGATGAGTTCTGGAGTACTTAATCCCGTCTATGATCCCTGCTTGTTTCACTGATTACTGAGACAGGTTCATTGAGAGGTGACCTGCAGCAGATGCTTCAGGGTGTCTGACACTCCAGGCTCGTGTTCACCGCTGTTCTAATGTGCTGCAATTTTAAACAATACAGAGCGTAAATGCAGCCTCAGCTCGGATTCCCCCCAAAGAAACAAAGAAAGGGAGCACGTGGAAAGAGAAAGGCGCTGGTTCAGGGAGCAGGCTCTCCTGCTAACCATCAGGGCATCAGCACACAGAAGAGGAGGCAGGAGATTCTCAGGAGATCTGTTTGTTGTCGCTGAATCTTAGCTCAGCACGTCTGCTCCGGTACAACACGGCCGTCTTGATATTTGCTCTGCGTTCAGAGACGTGACATTTATTTTGAGAACGTCTTGTTCTTTTATTCATCATTCTGTCAATACGTTTGCGACACAAGGAAGTGCCCACACGTTTCCCAGCTGAGCCCGAACGCTGTATAAAACATGTTAAACACAGAGGTTACGGCGATGTCACCGAGCCTCATTATCAGAACTTCCATCATTCTGTTTTAGAGAAGACGGAGCGACAACTTATCTCTCCGCGCGCTGCAGGCTGCAAACTGTGGGAGTTTAGTGAAAACTCAATCACTGTTGCTTCAAGTGGCCATTAGAGGAACTGCAGGGTTGATATTTTCGCCTCATTTTTCAGTGGAGGCAAAAACCAAACTAAGATATACAAAATGCTAGTTTGAGCATGAAGATTTCTCTAAAGTATATGTTGCAAAATAATCAGTGTGTTTCCTTTCAGAGCTTTACACAATAACTTTGTGTGTAAACGTAGCTGTTGTTACCGTTTCTGCACACCAAACACTCTGAGACTGACCACTATTATCCAAAATCTTCCTTGCTGTTGGTATTAGGAGCAAAATCTTTTCTGTTAATATTCTTAAGCCACTCATTGCAGAGATGGAGTCAGACAGGAGCGTCTCTGATTGATTCCAAAGTTAAAGTTTGTCCCTTCTGTTGTTGTGCATTAAAAGTTAATTAAAAATATAAAACTGTGCACTTCTCAGGGCAGGCATTTAATGGCCACCTGTTGATTTCTGCTATTTCTCCTGTCAGTGAATCAGCTGAACAAATCCTTCCCAGTTACGTGACAGCAGCTCGAAACTGTGGTTACGGACTGCTCATCTACCTGCAGAGCCTTCTGTGGTCAGATGGGGGCAGTGTCAACAATATGCTGCACAGCTGGTCTCATGCAGTTGTTCGTCCATCCGTGAAGACGAGCGAAGTTAAAACGTACAAAGAGCTGAGGTGTCGAAAACAATGAAAACTGTTCACTGCAGTCATTTTTTTGGCTCTTCCCTGTTCCAGTCCACTTATCAACCAATCAGCATTCAACAACAGGCAGCGTCCTCACGTTGAGGACTGTGCAGATTTTGGAGGAAACCCCTCTCTGTAGTCGCTCCACAAGTGGACCCAATCGTGGGGGCATAAATTAAACATTCGACGTTTCCTTCCATTCAGAACAGATTTCAACCTGAACAAATTAAAGTGAGCTGAAGGCCTGCCGGTTTAAAAACCAGCTGCCCTTCTCATTATATTCATCAATCCTGATTGGTTCAAATCAGTCAGTGACTCCTAAATGATCCTGCACCTGCTGACAGTTTATAGATACTTGAAGCCAAATGGAAAGCACGGCTGGCTCCAGTCTGACTGGCTGTGTGAGTGAATAAAATGCCTGGTTTGAGTGGAGGTGTGTTGTGACACTCTGGTATTAAACCTCTTAATGTGTTAAAACTGCAAGGATAAGTCCAGCTGGCTGCGCGCAGATACAGGTAGTGGATTGTTTTTCTGAACTAAGCTGGGATGCAGACAGAAACAGGCTGATAGTTACAATGTTGCTAAGTTCTCTGTCTGCATTTGCATCTATTCGACACTGATCGTAAACATCACGGTGTGTATTTATAGCCTAGACTTAAAGGGTTTGCAGGATCTAAATTTCACCATCTAACAAATGTTGGAAGCCCCCCCCAACAAAGAACCCCACACGGCTTTTGTGCAAACCCAGAACTATGTTTACCTCCCACAGCGCTGCCTTAAATTCCAGTCTCCTCGCTGAAAGTCGGGTGTGTTTGTGCCACAGAGGCGTGTTCAGATGTGTTATTTTCTTAAACAATATCATCAAAAGTATGACACGTCATGCTGGTCGGTGTATTCTGCATCATTTCTTGCAAACTCTCATTGGCTGTTTTGCAGACAATCATCTTAGCAGCAGTTTTAGCTGCCATTGATGCTGAAGTGTCTCGTACTGCGATCTAGGACAAGCGATTCCAGCATATTTCTCCCACTTTCCAGCCTGCTCACATGGTTTTCTTTTTCAGTTCTTATTGGCCGTCATGCTTTCTAGTGTGCGTGTGTGGAACGAGTACACACACACACACACACAAACACACATACAGCACTCATACTGTGGTATGAATGCAAGTCCAGTGTCCGTGTGCCAGCCTGCAGCCCGCAGCATGAACTGGCCTTTCCAGCCACACCACTCACATCTGATCAGCTGCTTCACCGAGTTCACTGCTGAGCTTTGGTAAAGTTGTGACATTTTCAGCTACATTCACCAGGTTTCCCCCCATTTGACTCGTAGCATGCGGTGATCCCTCAGATTTCCAAGCTCTCTGCACTGAACCTGATGTGAGTGCCAAGTCTTCTGACAAGACTCAGGTTCAAGTAACCCAGTGTCCTTATTGTAAATGAATGGGTTTAAAAATATTTTTAAACTAAACCATCATCAACAAAATGTGAAAAAAAGAACTGTTTTGACTTTACATCCAAAAAATGTGTGTGTTGTGTTGAGATACCCACAGAAGCTGAATTAGAGCCAGGCTGTGCTTCCCCACAATACCAGTATGTACCACTGGGTGGTGCAGTGAGTTCCTCTAACCTTTGTTTAACAAGAAAAATCAACATGTACTTTTTTTACAACCTTGGTCTGAGAAAATGTGAAGCTTCTTAATGAAGTGTAAATAAAATAAAATCAAAAATCATAAGTTCAAGCAGCAGCATCAGGAAACATTTTAGACACAGCCACTGGTGAAACGATGCCCCTTGGTGGTGAAAGTTGACTTAAGAATGCAATCTTTTGCATAAAAAAACATGAAGGCTCACTGTACCATCTTGTGGCACAAAGTGGTATTACATGGAAGCAGAGCCCAGACCTCGATCAACTTCCAGGACAATATAAAGATGTTATGGACACAAAATCATAGTGGATTTTTTTCTTAACATTGCTGATAAATGAATTTAAAAACCTCTCATATTTGTTTTCAGCGTGAGCATTTAAAATAAATACCTTGAACCGTTGCCCCCTCGTGCTCAAGGCTTACAAAAAGTACACTTCGTTGTTCTTTCAATTCAAACTGGGATTCCCAGTTATAGTTTAAATAGAAGCAAAAATCAGAGGCTTTCAGCACCTTTCACCTGAAGCCATAATGGGAAAACATTAAAAAGCAAATATGCAAATTAAAACTCTTGGAGAAATATTTCAAACTAAAGGAATTAAAATGCTGTATTTTTATTTTTGAGCAGCGCTGAACTCAGCTGGGTGCATCCCATAACGGCCTTCCTTCAAAACATGGGTAAAAATGTGCCAGCAGCAGCCTCATTTTAAACACAGCACAGCAGCTTTCATGAGCATCCTGCACTGAGCTCCATCAGCACCACAAAGCCACCTGACACACAGAGAGTTGGCTTCAGGTCCGCGGTCCCAGAGAGGGAAACGGCGCCAGGTGCACACGCACGGATACAGCGTGTGCATCACGGAGCCAATTAACCAGTTTATTTATTGTATGTGTTTATTTCACAAAATGTTTCATTCAGAAGTTGAACTTCAGTAATTCCAAACATTCGGCCTCGTGATCTTAAATTGCTCGCCTTCGGGACAGTAGAAGGAGGATCGATACATTTGCCCCGAGCTAAATTTCTCTGGTGGGACTTCGAGGTTGAAAAGTGATGCAGAACCCGCGGCAAAATCGATACCGAGCTGTTGAGTCACACACACACACACACACTCGGGCGCGCACACACACGCTGCATGAGAAGCAACCGCTCACACACACACACACTTCACACTCCTTCAACCCAGATTTAGGTGCGCTATACGAAGACAATGCGGATGCCGGCGAGCAAAGACGTTTCTCGATCGTGACTGGAAACGAAAGCGACGCTATCCCCCCCCTCTCTCTCTCTCTCTCTCTCTCTCCCCTTCATTCTCTCTTCATTTCACCTTTAGGAGCACGCGCTTCTTCCTCCCTCCTTGCAGAAGGTTTTAAATTCAATTTGTTTATCCTGACAACAGGTCGGGAATCAGGATGATCTCCCGAGACCGTGCACAGGTAAAGTTAAGCACCTCCAAAGGCACACATGTTCACATTTTTATCCACCGACCTCCTTTAGGTCTGAAGGGAGACCCTCTAATTTACTGTCAGCACATACAGACAATATAATAATAAGAAGCACCACGTGATATGAATGAAATCTCGCCACTGCGCCAATATGTGACTCTTCATCCAACGCAAACCCGGCCACAGGAGTCCGGTAGCTTTGTTGCGTTTCTATCTGAATGTCTCAGATAAAATCCTTTATTTAACTTCATATTGCTATAACGCGGACGCTCACGCGCATATCCCCTAACCATCTCCAAAGCTGTGCGTCAATGCGCATCCCCGCGCACCAAACCCGCACTGAAGTTTGAAGCTGTCACAGAGCGTCTGCTGACACACAGTTCAATAAATCACCAATAAGTTCATCACAGCGAAGAAGAAGAATCCATAAAACTCACCTTGATGGTCTTCGTGGACTGGCATTTGACTTGATGCGATACGGTGGCGGTTTGGTTCATCTTGGGACACAGACACAAACTGTCCTCCTATCCAAGTGAGACAAAACAGCCGAGGAAAGAAGCAAAGCGAGCCCTCCTGCAGGTGCAACTGTACAGCGCGGAAAGCGCAGTGTTTTCGCTCTTTGTTGGGCGTGAGGTGGAAGCGCGCGACCGCATCTGACAGTACTGTATGTGCCTCGCGCAGCGCGGTATGTAGGTAGGTATGTGCACAAATGACCGGTGGTGGCTGGTGACCAGGGGCGGCTGCAGAGGAACGTGAAACGGGTGGCCAAGGCACAGAAAAAAAAAACTAAGCTGTGACAGCATCAGCATCATTATTAATATTCTTTATGCCTGCTGGAGGTTTGCAGAACTGACAGGACTGTGAAAAACAACAAAGCAGGAAAATTGTGTGTGTGTGTACTAAATATAGCACATACGCATACAAGTGTTTCATATTGTCTCAAACTGACAACATTTTATCATCAGCCACGAGTTCGTGCAGCTCCTTCATCTTTCGGGGTAAATATGATTATCCCTGCCTTATTTTAAACACATTATTTTAGTGTTGTGATCTCTGTCAGCAGCTGTGCAGACAGACAGGTCGGTAGGATGTAGGAGAGAAAAGGGGGAAGAGGTCTGATATCTTTTCTCTGAAATCAGCCCAAAGCGCAGAGATGAGCTTTGTGAGAGTGCAAAAAGTTCTGACAATGATCAGAATTCAGACACGAGAGCGTGAACATTTCAGACAAACTAAAAAAAAAAAAAAGCACCAAACACTTTCCAGGTTTGTTGTTACATTTTATAAATTATATGGCAGACTGATAACCTGAAAATCCATCCCAGAAATCCCCCCAAAAAGGTTTTTACTCAGTAGAATAATGACATTAAAAGCAGTAAATATTCAACATTTGGTGTTAAAAATAACTATTAAAGTTAATTTTGATCTAATTTAGTTACTTCTAAAATTAAGTAATCAGTAAAGTAACTAAGTTACTTTTTAAAGGAGTAATCAGTAGTGGGACTACTTTTTCAAGGTAACTATACCATCACTGCAGATATTTAGAAAGCAATAAATTCAGGCAACCACAGAGAACCTTCTGCAGCCGCCACGTTTCACAGGTTTCACTCCAAAAATGATGCTTTTGACACAAGTGTTGCAGTTGCTGCTCTAAAACCCATAATGTGTTAACACGGTATATTTTGTATAGACAAAAATATTATTAAATTATTTCATCCGTCTGGTGCTAGATGCTAAAAGCAACTGCTAAAGGCGACGCGCGGCAAACAGGAAGCAAAAAGGCTCCTGAATGCGACTCGTGACGACGTTGCAGCCGCTGAGCATCAGTTCTGATGGTGTCACAAACATTAAATTCAACCAAAGACACATTTATGAACATTTTTAGACACTGTTCTGATTTTTGCTTCCACTGCAGCGACTGTTTCTAACTGAAACATCTTCACTGTGACTGATGTGCATTTTCTGCTCAGCAGCAAACAGGAAAAAGGCACATTTAGCAACCAGCTAATAACAGCTAGCATACAGTGGAAGATTTAGCAGCTATAAGCAGACACGGGGTAAAAGGAGGGTGAATATTGAACATATTAGGCTGACAGAAACACACCCTCAGTTTCTGCCAATGGTGCCGTATGGCTGTGAATTGTTTGCTGCTTTTTCAGCCACATTTCTTTAAATGTCTCGTGTTCACTGCCGCTGTGCAGCAAAAAAAGTGTCAGTTATTTTACCTTAAGTTCAGTTTTACTCGTACAGCTACAATTCATTCATGACAAACGTGCCCCGGATGGCTTTAATTTGCTATTAAGTGGGCTCAGCAGGCTAAACATATTATATTGTGCCCCCGAGCCACACAAACCAGCCAGAGCTCCAACAACACATGCACGTGTTTGCCATACGTCAATTAATTAGCGGTAATCTGATTAAACGCGAATGCAGTCAGGATCACCGTGTAAGCATTTTATCTGCTGTGTTTCATACACAGTTTGAAATGCACGTCTTCACATTTCTAATAGTTTGTATAAAAAGTTCCTACATTCACTGTACCTGCTCTTTCACTGTGTAAAACTGAGTTCAGAGCTCTTCAGCTGTCGCGTGAGTTCACGTTAGTTTAAGATCAGCTGCAGCAATGCAGCAGCTATTTTTCCTGGGGTCTCAAATCCTCACAGTTTGACAGTGCAGTACAGCAACCTGCACACAGATACATAAAATCACAACAAAACAAAATAAAACACACAAACAAACTCCCTACAACACAAATTGTTCCCCATATCAGGGTAAGCGCTGCGACAACAGTACGTTATAACCGCACATACACAATGATCCAAACTCTTATCAGCAGTTTCTACCTGGGATCAGAAGTCACAGCAAATAGATTTTATTTTAAAAGTTTTTTTTGTCTGTTTTGTAATGAATGCTATTCCTTCGTATCCTGATACAAAACTGTTCAATTGGTTCTTGCTGTGTGTAATAAAAAATGTCCTTGTGCAGCCAGAATAATCACATCTGTCTACGCTGAAATATACATTTTTGTACAAAAATATTTGGAGTCTTTGTAACAATAATATTTCCTATAAATACGAGTAAGGACTAAAGTAGTTTTTGTTTTAGAATTAACCAGCTATAAAACATTTATGCATCGTTACAGTGTTTCTTCTACACCCACAACAAAGGTAAATACGAGCTGTTCTATTTTGTACCATATGATATTTTTGAATCTGATCCTTTGAATCAATAGATCGGCAATAATAAAGATCCCAGCTGCCAGAGAGCAAGAGGCGGGCTGCTTTCTACTTACCTTATCAACATATTTCCTTAATTCATAATATATTTGCCAATCTGATTCATGCCCAGATTTGATGATTTTGCCTGATTGTCCTCGACCATGTGCTCCCTCAGCGCTCCATCCAGCCATGTTGTTCTGACATTTCTGACAGTAAACGTCTTCAGTTGTCAAGCATCGGCTGTGTGGCAGGCAGGACCTCAGTGTAGGACACTGGGCACGGACGTGAACATAAATAGTTTTATTACTGGAAGACAGAACAGGAACAAAAGGCAGGAGTCGGGCACAGGAGCACACAGCAGGAGGAAAATACTGAAGACGACACGACAAGAAGCACAGAAAACACAGGACCTAAATACACAAGTAAAGGAGGGGAGAGGAAACAGCTGGGAGCACAGGTGAACGACATAACAGACAAGGGGAAGCAAAACTGAACATGACAGACAGGAACCAAAAGACTATCAAAATAAAACAGGAAGCCAGACGAGGAACAAAGACGTGGACCGGACACATGGA
>VUQJ01033787.1:10049-22298 GCA_015108635.1 Andinoacara biseriatus | reverse complement strand
CAGCACTTTATGGTTGTTCAGTTCCTCAGGCACAAACATTTACAAACCCATTTCCAAAAAAGTTGTGATGCTATGAAAAATGTAAAAAAGTTAAAAATAGAATACAATAACTTGACAACTCATAAACCCATATTTTTTATCACAATATAGAAACATATAAAATATTTAAGGTGAGAAAATTTTGGCTCATATTGACAACATGTCTCAAACAAGTACGGATAGGGCATGTTTACACCTGTGCACCATCTACTCCTTTTAACAGCAGTCTGTAAACATCTGGGAACTGAGGAGAGCAGCTGCTGGACTTTTGGAAGAGGAATTTTTCAGTTCATATCTGATATATCAGGATTCTCGCTGCTCATCTTTACTTCTGAGAAGCTCTGACTCTCCAAGATGCTCTTTGTTTATATCCAGTCATGTTACTGACCTGTTGCCAATTATTCTGATTAACTGCAAAATGCTCCTCCAGCTGTGTTTTAGTACCACTTACTTTTCCAGCCTCCGTGTCAGCATTTTTGAGATGCATTCCTGCCCTCAATTTAAAACTGGGCTAATACTTTTGATCAAAGTAAAATGTCTCAATTTAAGCATTTGATATGTTTTCTATGATGTATTGTGAATAAAATATGGGTTTATGAAACTGGCCAATCATTGGGTTATATTTTTTGTTGTAGATTTTTCAAAGCTTATTAATCCTATAGCAAAGAACTTGAAGAACTCTATTACATAAATGTAGATATGCATGATTTGAGAAAGCATGCTTTACTGCTGGTGAAAGCATGTGATGTTAGATGTTGGTGCAAATGGCAAAACTTTTTTTTTGCAGGAATAATTTGTCTGTAAAGGACGAATAGAAGTTTGTGACAACTGAAATAAGGGCATTGTGCCAGGGTGCCTCAAGCAGTAAAATGTTTTTGAAAAGGTAAACTTGTTCTGTGTGTGTTAGTGCAGGTCACTTAAACACCATTTGACACAATATACGGAACCTGCTTAGACCGATGCAACAGGTGCAAGACTGCATCCCTCTGCCGAGCCTGAAAACTCCCTCCTCCATGCAGTCAGTGACTGAATCCAGAAATCCTTCTGGATCTGCATAAAGTTGTGCGTTTCCTTAAAAACATGCACTTGTGAAGATATGATGCAAAATGTTTAACTTTGCACTATTTCAAAAGGAATCAGCGGTAATAACTGCAGGACACGTCCTGGGACTGAAGAATTTACTAAAATTTTGCTTCAATAAAAATTCTGACTTCCAGCAGCAATTAAAGAACAACATCATACAGATTCAATTGATTATCATGACAGTAATGCACTTTGTTTCACAGGTTTGTCTTGTTATAGATGCAGCATACCCTGGTGCTCTTTGGTGGCTTTTGCCCCTCCTTTAAAGCCCGAACTCACTCTCAGTCAAGCTGTCTTGTTTAGTTCAGTCCAGATTACGTTTAAGGAGACCAAGTGTTACAAAAACCTTTCAATAAAAGCCTTGTATTTCCAAAGTCAGTGACTAACCAAATTAAACAAGCATGATCTTAACAATGACTGTGATTGGATTGATTTTTTTCCCTCATAACCAAGCTGCCCTAACACGACAACGATAAGTGTAATTCAGCAGTCATGAATTAGCATCCAGAGGAACTGAAAGGCATTAACATAAAGCTTTACAAAGAAGACTATGTCAGTGTAACATATGTAGCATCAGTGGCAACACCACAATTGTTATCTTTCATAGACATGAGGATGTAGCCATCATTGCCCCAGTAAGTGGACCAGGAGTTCTTGATCAGCCAGTATTGCTCTCCATTCAAGGTGCCATATCCCACTGCAAGCACAGCATGGTCCAAATCATCCACAGTGTTACCTGAAAAACACAATGAAACAGGTTATGTTTTTGTGAGAATGAAGTTGTAAAAAGGGTGTCAAAGTAAATCATCAGGGAAAGAAACAGAACTGACCACAGGCAGGTTCATAGTAGACACCATGGCTGTAGAAAACAAACGATCGATGTGATGCATCAATACTGACGGCCACGGGGCCGTTTTTGTAGAGCGCCAGCTTGAGGGCTTCTTGATCACCGGATGTCACATTAGTGTAGCTCTGGATAGTTGCAATAAGCTGGGTTGAGTTCAGGTGGCAAAATCCGTTCTGGTCAGAGAGAAAAACAGATGATCCATTAAAAACAACCCTGGAGTTTGGGGAGGGAGACCAGAAGTAAAAGCTCCTGACTGAGGACACTACTCAAGACTTTACACCAGCTCTTTTTTTGTCAAAAATCATGTTCATAAAGAATTTTCAATGCTATATCAGTGCAGGAGGTCAGCGATTCCTGGATTATACAGAACGAGATGCTGCAACATCTTGGAAAAAATAAACTCTACAATTTCTCTGCTTCCTGTTTCCACTTCTTCTGCTCCAACATCAGCGCTGATGTGGCGGTTTTGTCTAAGTGGTGACACCTATTCTTCAGGAGAATACCGCAATGAATCTGGTGCACCTTTAGCGATGACATCACTGTTCGAGCGTGACACAACCGATGTGGTGACCACAAATAAGCCATTATTTGCACACAAACCATGGCTGTACTGCAGGAAACAAAGTGTGTAGCTAAGCAGATTTTGAGTCACTTTTTACATCAAGATAAATATGAAACCTTTACTTAGCAGTGCACACACACAGAGCTACATCACAAAATGATTTTCATGTAGTTTGTTTTTTTCGATACTTAATTTTAGTATCAGATTTAATATATGAATGTCCACCACTATAATACAGCTATTAATGTAACTTGTTAGAGCATGTCAAATTAGTGACTGAATGTTCAAACATGCTGTTCAGGTGTCACCCGAAATCAGTGACACTGTGATTTTCCAGATGATAATTGCTTGTTGCCCACAGGTGGCTCAGAGACTTTAATGAATACCTGCAGCCTCACACATTTATGCATTGGGAACACTACCAGTAACTTCATTAATATGCTCTTACAGTTTTGACTTTAAGTGACATTTTAACATTAACATAAACTCCTTTACAAGAAGTCAAAGGCTTGTTTGACTGTAAGGAAACTTCCTGAGCCAGAAGTGAAACATTTTATTAATGCCACAAATAAAACATTTGTAGAATTGCACTGTCGAGGTTGTGAAATGGCTCAAAAACAATGTTTTTTCCTAAACATTTCATTAAGAGCCAGCTGACTTGTAGGTCTAGTATTCATCTAAACATGCCCAACAGTTATGTCAAAAGAGCTTTCAATTTTCCTCTAAAAAAAATGACAAAGTTGGCCACAACTGATTGAAACAATTAACTAACAACTACAAAAGTGTTTTAACTTTTTAACTTTTATAGTTGCTTTCTATTATCTAAAAAAAATAACTATCCATTTATTTTTGTTTCATTGTGGAATCATCTCACCATTCCCATGTAGGCTCCATATGTTTCTGTTGTGGCGATGCCTCCGTGTTTCATGATCCACTCGTATGCTCTCCACTCCTCCCCTCCATCGCAGCCATTATTGCCGAAACCCCAGGAGCAGTCAATCAGCATCTGCTGAGACAGAACCTGCAGGGAGCCCATCTGAAAGACAAGAGCAAAAAAAAAATCAGCATGATTATCAGCAGCCTATCCCTACCCTGCATGAATCAATCAAATGCAGACATTTTAATGGGTTTGAATTTTTATGACGTATTATATGACAGAAATTGATTCTAAGGGATTTGGAGGGGAAAATAAGACAAATAGGATTGCTGAACGTGTAGACTTGAGGACACAAGTTTATAATGGGCATTTCTAGACCATTTCCACTCCAGCTGCTATTTACACATTCCAAGGCAGATGCTGTGAGATCAGGAAGGACTAAATTCAAAGTTTGCCCCCCACAGAGTGGTTCTGTTTATGAACCTGCCTGTGGGGAAAGGGTCACTGCATCGCTCAGGTTCAAAGACGACCTGCTGGAGCCTCGCAGCAGTGCTTCCTCCCTCCCAAACCAAGCTGTTCTTGCAATTATTGCACAGCAATTAGCAGTCCATGCAGCTTTAACTCAGTGAGAAATCCCTTTAGGAATCTAAAAAAGACATATTATTATGTATTACATGGACTAAATCACTTTCATTTATATATTTATACATTCTAAAAAGAAGAAGCTACACAGACCAAAACCGGAGTGTAAACACATGGTTTGATGTAAAGTTGGACATTTTAACATAGAAGTCTATCAGAACCACGGACAGTGCAAAACATGGATGAAGCTACCATAAAGTTAACCAGTGGATTGTGAAATCTCACTCAGACACCACAACACTGGATAACAAGGGGTAATCTGACTGTGAAAGCACACGCTTGTTGACTAACCACTTCTCAGTCACAAGTTGGAAAACCCTCCTTTTTGACACTTAAAATTTATAAATCTAATGTAATGTTTATATAGTATGACTGAAAAGAGCAGCCGAGCCCATAAAGTAAGCAGGAAAATGTTTACAGAGCTATCTGCAGAAGGACGTTTTTCCATTGACTTCTGTAGGGATGGAAGTCTTTTTGCAACTACAGCTATCGCCCCCTGATGGCCTGTAAAGGGAATGCAAGTTAAGGCAAATTTGCTTTTATTTCACTCTTCAGACTCCCAAACTTCACCTCTCTTTTATATCATCTATGATCTGGACTGAGTCACCTTTGGAGTCAGTGGCCATCAGATGAACGGCACTTTTGACACTGATCCATAGTTTCCAGCAGGACATGGGCACTGGTACTTGAAGTACCTTAAGAATACTGTGATGGAAAACATTTGCACTTGAGTAAAAGTTTAAATGATGTTACTACATAGAGCTTTAACTTGAGTATGAGACCTGAGACTTCTTCCATCACTGCATCTCAGCCTACAGGCCAGGGGCAGCACACAGAATTAAAAGTCTTGTATGTGAGGGCGAGAGACAGTTTGGTCACAATGGGATGCCGTCAAGTCCCAATAAACTGATCTGTTTGGATCAAGTTGCTAGGCAACACAGGATAAGGAATGCCTTTGAGCTCAGCTTTCTACGAGGATGGAGGCAGCCCAAAGCTGACGTTCACTCAGATTTATCCATTCACACAGACACACACACACTGTAAAGTCTGTTCAACATGAGTGAAAGTTACACAATGAGCCTTCCTATGGACCAGCCCCCAAAAGGAGGGCTTCAATTCAGAGAGAGAGAGAGAGAGAGAGAGAGAGCGAGAGAGGGAGAGAGGGAGAGAGAGAGGGAGAAAGGGAGAGAGGGAGAGAGAGAGAGAGAGGGAGAGAGGGAGAGAGAGAAAGACAGAGAAAGAGACAGAGCGAGAAAGAAAGAGAGAAAGAGAGGTCACGTTTTACAGAGGCATGACAGGATCGTATATTTCTAAACAGAGAAGCTTTTATTTCTTTTTATAATATCCTCTCACCCTTGTACAAATGTGAAAAACATATTTTCCTAGTTACTTATTTATTCTACATACATATTATTCTGTATTATACATTTTATACGGTTTCTTAGACTTATTTATGCATTATTAATCCTTTTGCACTGCTCTTCTGCACAATCTAAGTCTTATTTCTTACCCAAATTTAACCTAAATTTTAGGTTTGATTTTCTTTGTTTTGTTTTTAATCACTGTTGTGTACATAAAAATGCCCTCTCACTATATACGGTCGTCACTATGTGCCTAATATAACTTTTTTTTTGTTGACTACTATTTTAATTCTTTATCCTGCTGCTGTAACACAATAATTTCCCTTGTGGGATCAATAAAGAATCTTACAAATTGTAATTTTTTATTCTTTGTATTATTCTGTTGATTTTGGATGAATCTACAGAAGTCCTGCAGCTGGAATAATCTGTGTCTTTGTATTTTATTTCTTGGCTGCAGCTTTCTGCCTACATGAGCCACTTCCATACAACAACTATTAAAATAAAACCAAAAGTTTCCGTAAAACATCAGAAAAATGAGAATAATACATTTACACCAAAATATAACTGCGATGCCAATAAACCCAAACAAGACTAGACGAAGCATCATGCTGAGCATCTGCGACTTCAAAGAGCATAGAGAAGGAGACCCATTAGTTGAAAACACTGGAATGGGGCCAGCAACTGTGCAGCAAGCTGCCTTGTATTTTTTTTTACCTTTAAGAAGAGAGCGCCCTCTACTGCTCCAGTGGTGGCAAAGCTCCAGCAGGAGCCACAGATGGCCTGGTCCTTTACTGGGGTCACAGCACCTGGGAGGGCAGAGTTATGGTAAAGTAAATAAACGAAGAAAAAAAAACAAACAGACTTTCTGACAGATGCATCTTTGGTAAACATTTAAACCTTATACATACCGTAAAGCCTCCAGTCAAGTGACTCAGGAACTTTCACTCCTTCATAAAATTTGGAGGGGAAGGGGAGCCCTCTGTTTGGGGTCTTTCCCCTTTTTCCTCCCCTCATGGTTGCCAGCTCTGACATGGTGCGATCTGACAGAGAGTTCAGAGCCAAAGAGAATGACAGGCCAGCTCTGTTCTTAGATTGAACGTACCTAATAACAGTAACAGGAAACCAGTCAGACAAACCACTGAAAAAAATCCTCTACATCTGTTCTATTGGTAAAGTTTTAGTGTCACAAGTCAGTATTAAATGCTGCTCTCACCGCAGATTGTGAACAAAAGCGTGCTCCCTCTTCTCATGCTCCCTTTCATCGCTGTACTGTCGCTGGAACTTCTCCTTGAAATGGCTGAACATGCGCTGTGAGTGGCCTGATGCTGAGGTGTGTATGAGCTCTTTCATTGGATTGGCCAACATGTGGTGCTCCACTCCTGGACCAGGAAATCCACCACAACTCATGCCTATATGGAAACACAGCAGAAGGAGTGTTTGGCTTTTTTGTCCTTTGTGTCTTCTAAATGGTCTACCTGGTAAATATTTACAAACCTTCAGGCAGGGAGAAGACTTCGGGGTCCATGTGCGTGCTGAACTCCTTATATTCCACCAAGTACTTGTCATAATGGGACCCCAGCAGCGTGTTGTATCCCATCATCTCATAGTGAATGGGAATGGGAGCGTCCTGTCGTCCATCTGCACCTCGCTCCAAATGTGCCACCCACAGTGTGTATGTGTTCTTCTTGTTTCCCACAGTGGTCACATTCTGCCAGACTTCACACAGGGAACCCCTGTAGTACTCTACCCTCAGGAACTAAGAGGGGAAATGAACATCAGACTTGTCAGAATACAAAAAGAAAATAATCAAATGTGTAAATGAGGTATATTTATTTTGAATAATTATAATTATTCAAACACGTCACCGCAAACATGGCGGTTTAATGAGCAGCAGTTAGTCTGGTTTACAGACTGTATATAAAAGATGGATGTAACCACAGTGACATCATGTCCTGTTTTGAAGCCTTGATTTTGAGTAGTCTGGCCCCTGACATCTAGTGCTCTCAAAAAACTCAAAAACTAATAAATACTGAAAATTATCAATTAGATATTCATTTGCAACAGTATCGATACCAGCATTCCCGTCTTCACCTCCTCCAGCTGACACACGGCTTCACGCAGCACTGCTGCAGACAGGCACACCGCCCCTGCCCTCCTTCTAACAGCTAAACCCATGAATGGGAGCTGATTACTCACAACACAGAGTACCTGTTTCCCTAGCAACTGGTGATTGTATCACATGCAATATATATGGTGGACAACTCTTGAGCAATGTGTGCATGACCTTCCAGGTACCGTGACAGATGAGCAACTTTAAATTTATTTATGGAGATAAAACTCATGATAAAAGCATGATAAAACTCAAAAGTTGAATAAAAATAGCTAAAATAAATAAAATACACACCTGGAAGCCCTGCAGATCGGGGAGCGCAGCCTGCGGTGTGACCTTTTCATCCTTTGTTCCATTAATTTGGAAGCACTTCATCACATTCAGCTCCTCTTCTGTGGTCTCAGGTGAGATCTTATAGGCGGTGCCAAACTGCTGCTCTGAAGCCAGCTGGTAGGTCAAAACCTGGCCTGTTGGTGATAAATGAGACATTACTGACTTTTCTACGGCTATGCACATGTCAAGATGATGTTTTGTTTAAAAGAAAAAACAATAAAGAGAAGTTCAGTTTTCACGGGTAAGTTTAGACCAACCACCAGCAGCACTGTAAGCATAAAAAAACATGATTTGGGCAACATAATGAAAAAGTCACATGTAACATGAGTCATCAGACTATGTTCATCACTTGTGCTTAGTCTTTCTTTTTCACTTCTATTTTAAAGTGATAATGTTAGAGTCTGGTATCTTTTCTCTTACACAACAGGCACTCAATTTCAGATAGCCGAGAAACACAGAGTCTGCGTTAGGAGAAACAACCAAAGGAGATTTTCTCACTGTGGTAGTAGTCAATCCGGCTTGACTTTGCAGACAGGTTTAACCAGGCTTCAAATGGTTCCTCAATTTCAGCATAGGGCAGAGAGATCACCCCTGAAATGAAAAATACCGAATGAAAAATAACCTCCAAAGAGGCCCAAACATATTGTGTAACTCCTCCTGTATGATCACAGCGTACCTTTGACATGATAGCTCGTCCCAAAATCAGGAAGGGTAGGGAATGCCTTGCCCTCTGTACCTGAAAATGAAGAAAAAGGTGAGATTAAAAAAACCAAAAAAAAACCCCAAAAGCTGTGTGTGAATGCATAAAGTAAGAGTAAAGCTAAGAGTACTGGCAGCTATCCTAGGATGTTTGTTATAACAGTGGGTTCTTTCTGAAGCCTAGAAAAGATGTGCAATTTACACACTATTTTAAACAATGTAAGTAAAATTCCTCATACCCCTCCCCTTAAGTTATGACGCCCACTTTAGCACAAGAGGACAGTAATAAAGTAAGTTTGATGTGTGCCGAATTAAAGAGAGGTTAGTGGCTTCCTTAATTTAGCACTTTTCTCAAGCTAAAACAGGAAGACTAGTGTGGAAGTCAAAAAACATCCCATGTATTCCACTTCTGCTGTACTCACACCCAAAGGCAGCCTCTTATTTAGCAACCTGAACGCTAATGTATGTAATACTAGCTTTTATATAAGCATGTAACACCTCTGTAACAACAGCAACGAGGGCTAGCTGCTTCCATTTCACGCTGGCTGACTGTAAACAGCTAAAAACAAATGTTGCTTACCGGTGGCTGCCCAGCAAAGAACAGCTGCAATGTACCAAAGCTGCATTGTTTTTCTTCTGTAAGCTCACAGAGACGGGTGAGAACATCAGTCAGGCTAAAGCCAAACCACACAAAGACACACAACTCTGCAGCACATCCGTTAACCCCCCAAAAATGATTAAATCATGAAGAACGGGTGCCTGCAAATTCGCCGCCCTGTCCACCAATCACAGCGCGGCGAGGGAGCCTCTCCTCCAATCAGAGTTTAATTTGCACTCGTCATGTGATTGTGTCATATGACTTCAGTTAACTAGATTGCAAGAAAACAGTGCTGTGTATCACTCATTTTGAGGACTCACTCAAATAACAATTTCAACAGGATTAGTCAGAGTTCTTTTGTCGAATATAGGAGGGGTTGCTTTTTGTAATTTTTTTTCTTTATATACACGACTGTGAAAAAGGCTCAGCTGACTCACATTTTGCTCCAAGGAGTGAGCCTTTCTTGTAAATTTTAAAGTGGGCTTGAGCAAAAGTTCTCCAGGCTTTCTGAAGTTCTTTCAAAGTTTTCTTTAGACATTGACTGCTTTTTCACTCATGTTCAGTCCAGTCTTTGTACCTGACCATTTTCATAGTTTCTGTTAAGCCACTCAACACGGACCCATGAATTCAGGCATTAAAAAGGCACCTAACTCAAAGGATGAACACATAACAGACAAATTAACAAAGAACCAGTTTTAAATGATATCTTTAATCTCTTTGTTAGTAGCAGCCTGTTGCAAGAGCACATCCATGTGTTCCTATTTCTTTAGTTATAGCTGCAAAAAATTACCAAAGATAACACAGTTTGACAGGCATAAAATATTCTTGCACCAACAAAGTCACCTCCAAAGAGAAAATCCTCATGTGAGGATTCTGGACAACTGGAGGACAAAATTCAATATTATTGGAGGTCATAACAAGATTTAATTATTTTTGTGACATTTTTCATGTTAGGCCATTTCTTCATGACCACATGCTTCAAGACCACATGCTTCTTAACCTCACTGAGGCACAGGGTGGCTGTCATATAGAAAGTTTGTGGAAATTACCAAAAATTGTCACTTGCATGATGAAGAGTTAAGGAAGAGAAACAGGGAGAAAAGGCTGAGGTATGTCAAATTACTCAAGACCTGGACTAAAACTCAGTGGCAATAGGTCTTATGGAGTGATGAATCCAAATTTGACAATTATTTGTTCAAATCATCATCAGTAGGTCAGGGCTTCATTTCAGACAGTGTTGTTGGAGATCTTGTCAAAATGAAATTATGAACACAGAAAAGTACAGTACCATCAGATTTTGATCCACCATGTAATACCATTTGGAAATTATCTGATGGAAACAGCTTCATCATGACAATGATCCCAAACATTCTGCCAGTGCAGTAAAAGCATACCTGGTGAAGGAGATCATTTCTAATGGATTTATATTATATAACCTTTCCCTTACATTTTTATCTTTATGAAGTTAAAATATACTGAAGGAGGTCATTTTATGAACATATACATGTACCTTTGGCCTACATTTCTGCCTTTAAAGAGTAAAAGTGTTCTCTGGGGCCAGTGTAACTTGGAACGTTTTCTTTTTAATTGTCTGTCTGGCAAGAAGAGACTTTGAGGTCATCTTGTAGCCTGGCTGCTGGGCTTTTCTTTCTCTTTCATATTGTTTTTGTAACCAAACTGATAAGTTTGACAATATGAAATTCTCACACGAAGAAGCAGTGTGTGTACTTCATCTCATGCTCTGCGACTACCGCTGGACATGAGATGCAGGCTCACCCAGTTAACCTGAAAAGCTGTTTGAAATGACTGTAATAAATTTAATAATAGACTCTTTATTCCGCCTCTGTCATCATTTCTGTCCGAGCACGAACAGAAAACAACACATAAAGAATACACTTATTTTTTAAATTCCTCCACTGGATAGAAAAACACTCAATGGAGCACTATCAGTCATGGATTGGCCTCCCCATATCGTCAGTGATCTTAAAGAACTAATTGTTGCTATCCATCAATGTAAGGAGGGTTATAAGGCCATTTTAAAACAATTTGAAGTCCATTATTCTACAGTGAGAAAGATTATTCACAAGTGGAAAACATTTAAGACAGTTGCCAATCTACAGGCCTCAGTTAGCATGTTTAATGGTACAGTTTAACATGACTTTTTTGGAAAGGTTGCCCGGACAGCCCCTCTTCTCTCTAAAAAGAACATGGCAGGATGACTTAGGTATGCAAAGTTTCACCTCAACAAATTACAAAACTTCTAGAACAATGTCCTTTGGACAGACAAGCTCAAAGTGCTGATGTTTGTCCATAATGCACAACACCACATTTAAAGAAAACCAAGCACAGCTTATCAGCACAAATGCCTCATAGATGGAGAGGTGATGATTTTGGGTTGTTTTGCAGTTACAGGGCACTTTGCAGTCATCGAATAAACCATGAACTCCTCTGTACACCAAAGTATTCTAGAGTCAGATGTGAGGTCAGCTAAAGCCTAATCTAAAAAGGACTGGCACAGCAGCAAATCTACAACAGAATGGCTGAAAAAGAAAAGAATTAAATTGTTGCAATTAAAGTCCAAACCTCAACCTGACTGAAATTCTGCAGTGGGACCTTAATGAATGCCCGCAAACCTAAAAGAACTGAAGCAACATTTAAAGATGAGTGAGCCAAAATTCTTCCACAACGATGGCAGAGACTGATAAAGTCACACATAAAATGATTATTGCTCAAAGAGCCTCCATAAGCCATTGTTTTATTAAATAAAGAAATAAAGTGTGGAAAGTGTTGCATGTTGTTTTATAACTTAGATTAAATTTAAATAATTTCAGAAGCTTTTAGAAGAACCATAGAATTGACAGAGGGTGTACTCTTTCTACCGTGGCTGTAATTAGTCCGTTTTGTATTATAATTGTTATTTGGTACTCATTTATTGTTACACAATGTGATTTCTAATAAACAAAAAGCACAAAAAACATTTAATACCCAGCCTCGTCGCTAGATGTCAGTATGTGACAGAGAGAAACTGCAGTTAATCCAGCGCAGACGGGAGATGACAGGGTCTTAAATAACTGAAAGGTATCAGGCTCTCAGGAGCC
>VUQJ01033785.1:13657-24893 GCA_015108635.1 Andinoacara biseriatus | reverse complement strand
AATAAAATATATATATATATATATATATATAAATATAAATATATATATATATATATATATATATATAAATATATATATATATATATATATATATATATAAATTATAATTTATATATATATATATATATATATATATATATATTAGAGAAGCACAAGAATCACGTTAGAGAATTGGAGAGCGCCTCGGATGTGTGAAATGAGGAGGAAATGACTGAATTTGAAGCTCCTGTTACAAATGAGGTAGCTGCTCTGTATAATGAGATTATTGATTAGCCATTGAACTGCAGCCAGCATTAATAAAGAGTTCCCTGCTTCTTCTCTGAAGCCAAAGCAGACGCTCCTGCGTGAGCAGCCGTCTGTTACAAAACCACTAACAGCTTCTTATTTCTGTCTTCCAGATATCAGATCCACACAGGATTACAGCACTCCATTATCAGACCCAGACAGCCCAGCTGTTTGCCCTTGCACATGGACACTCTGCCTGAGAGGCTCCGCGAGGCCGGCTACACCACACATTTGGTTGGCAAGTGGCACCTGGGTTTCTACAGGTGAGAGGGCGCTGTCACGGATGGTCACACCTGTTTGGTGAAAAGCCTGCTGTTGCAGAGAGGGTGGAGGAACAATAATTAACAGCATTAACTTAAAGTAATCCTTTTCTGTGTGACTTTATCAGTCTCTCACATTGTTGTGAAGAGATTTTGGCCCACTCTGCTTTACCACATTACTTCAGTTCATTGAGGTTTGCGGGCATTTGTTTATGCACAGTTGCCATGGTGTTTCAATAGGACTGAGGTCTGAACTTTGACTGGACCATTGCAACATCTTGATTCTTTTGTTTTTGAGCCATTATTTGCTGCTGTGCTCGGGATCATTGTCCTGTCGCATGAGCAAAACTTCAGCCAAGCTTTAGCTGTCAGACAGATGGCCTCACATGTGACTCTAGAATGCTTTGGTATACAGAGGAGTTCATGGTTGGCTGCTCAGAGGCCTGTATTATGAAGCAGGATTTTGTCTTAACTGGGCAGCTTCAGAGTTAACTCTGGGTTTTCTGTGCTACAAAAGTGGTATCTCTGGAGTAGGTGGCACCCATAGGATCATTTTTTTGTGAACTGCCCCCTTTTAGATTGGTCGGATGCTGCCAACACCACCCCTTTCATGAACTTAGTGAGTTGATAACCATCTTTGTGTGATTGCTTATCCCAACTGTTGATCTCCTTCACAGCGACCTGTACTCGTTCAATCTTTTTCTAATTGTACTCTCATGAACTTTAAAACTTAACATGCTAACTGAGGTCTGTGGACTCTGAGATGTAGCTCTAGGTTTTTTTTGCAGTTTTTCTGAGCATTGCACGGTCTGACCTTTAGGTTAATGTGGTGGGACATCCACTCCTGGAAAGATTGCCATCTGCCTTGAATGTTTCCCACTGAAATGGTCTTATAACTCTTCTCACACTGATAGGCAGTTACTTCTTTAAGATCATTGCTGATGTTCTTCCTCCTTGTCATTATGTTACCACACAGCTGAAGACTCCAGACCGCCAAACTGCCAAGATCTTTGCCTATATAGTTGTTCACACTTGCTGATGATCGATTCATCACTATATTTGATCAGCAGCATCTGGCTGCTATTTAACCTCTTAATTCTTATGGAAGCAGTAAGCAGGATTCATTTTTCACACACGGCATCTGCATTTCGGCTTAGTTTTTGTAAAATAAATAAATAATCATATGGTGTAATATTTCATATGTTATTGTACATCTGAAGTTGTACTTAACTAATTTAAAGAGGCACTAAAGACCAGACGTTTTTTTTTATTATGTCCTGATATGTAAACCCTCAGAATTAAAAGAGTGTCTCCTTTTTTTATGACTACATAAAGCAGGTCAGTCTTTCTTCAGAGGCATTCACACTTTTTATCTCAGCTGTGACGCAGTATGTAACCAATAAAAAGAAAAGAGCTTGAAACTACAAGTTTCAGGGCTTTGGTATTTGCATGCTGGCTCGCTATTATGGTTTACTTGGACACCTAATCATAACAGAGTCGCTTTGTATCCGTTGACTGCACCTGCACTTTTCCTGCTGTGACAAGCTGAAATATGCAGCTTTATAAGTTTTGGAGAGTTAAAGGACTCGGCCAAAACTTGGTGTCTAGATTAAAGGGTTCCTTTATCATAAGTAGAGCGTCCCCCACATAAACCGTACATGGCAACCAATCATATACATCTACATACATATTGTGCAATGAGGCACCTACAAGAAATGGCTGAGCACGTGGTCGTGTAGCCTCAGGCCAATCTCTTGCCCTGACAAAGGAAATAGAAAACCTTCCCTTTGTCAGAGGCTGCGTCTGCTTCTATTGTTCCAAATGTTACCACTAATTTGTTTCATACTCATCCTGAAGAAAGCCACAAGCTCAAACTACAGTTCGTGTGAGTTTTAACCTCTTCTGTGGTTGCACAATATCTCACCAATTGGAATGCAAAGAAATGCAAGGGAAATACGGCTAACAACATAGCAAACAAGCATGTTTAACAAGGCTTTTAAGGTTTCAAACTTTTAAAAAGGAGTTTGTGTTTCAGATTTTTTAACTGGAAAAAAACCCCAAAACTAAAATGATCTTTAATACCTCAGTGTGGACGTCTGTGTGATACCTGGTTTGACTTTTCCTGCAGGAAAGCATGTCTGCCCACCAGAAAAGGCTTTGACAGTTTCTTTGGTTCTTTAACTGGAAGTGTGGATTACTACAGGTAAATTATAACTATTATTATTATCCTTTTTCACGATCGCTCTCTGTCTTTGTACTGTGTTTACTCCAATAACTCACATTTCTCCATCTGTGTCTAGTTATGGGTCGTGCGATGGCAAGGACTTGTGTGGCTATGATCTCCATGACGATGAGGGCGTAGCGTGGGGCCAGGAAGGGAAATACTCTACCACGCTCTTCACACAGAGAGCTCGCAAGATCCTCGAGAGTCACGACCCTGCAGAGAGGCCCCTCTTCCTGCTGATCGCCTTCCAGGTATGACGCTGAGGTCTGATGTCAGTGACGGGCAAAAATCTCAGTGAATGTGGGTTAAATTAAAGCCAATCAAAATACAAGCAAAAAATCAAAAACGGAGCAGCCAATATTTGCAGCAAGGGTGTGTTCGCGTGCAATGTTTGTTTATGTCTGAATGTAAGCAGTCAGAACGCTCAGAGGCCGCGTTGAAGTGTTTGTTTGTTTGTTTGGCATTTTTGCAACCATTTGGCTCACGCAGACTTCAAAATTTTTATTCAAAACATGCCACCCAGATGTTTGTTTGATATTTATTTACAGGTGATTTTAGATAGTTGATACAAATTAAAAACATGTAAATAATAACCTTTAATGTTTCCCTTCAGGCAGTCCACACTCCTCTAAATCCCCCTGAGTCCTACATCTACCCCTTCAGGGACATGGCAAATGTCGCCAGGAGAAACTTTGCCGCCATGGTTTCCACGGTGGATGAAGCGGTCCGAAATGTGACCTATGCCCTCAGAAAGTACGGATACTACAGAAACAGTGTAATCGTCTATTCTACCGACAACGGTGCTCAGCCGTTCACAGGGGGGAGCAACTGGCCGCTACGAGGCCGCAAGGTAGGGTAATGGACTCTAAGCATAAGCTTTATTAAAAAATATAGACATAGCCATAATAACATCACTCCCTGCTTTGTGAACGACTGTTATTGAAGTCGAGAGTGACTGAAAAGATAAGGCACTGCATGCCAATACCATGAACCTAAAGCAAACCCTGATTTGTGGTCTGTTTCACTCTAAATGGAGTCGTGATTTAAACAGTGAACATTATGATGGAGGCATGACACATGGGCTTCACTTGTAACAAGCAGGATCTTACAATCATCTTTTACATACACTCTATGACTAATGAGGAAATGACCCCACTAAATTTTTATTTAGAGATGAGCCTGACTGGAAGGGCCAATGTCCCAAAGATAAATTAGTTTAAATGAGGAAACATAATGAATGGCCTTTCCTCAGCTTCATGGTACTACAGTCATGGCTATCGTCTGGTTATATAATTCATTACCTACAATATTAATGCTGTATACAGCCAGCAATATTAAAACCACTGATAGGTGAAGTGAATGGCATTGATTCCTTTGTGTGGATACTTTGACGTGCAGCACCATCCTAAGCAGTTGCAGGCTATGGTTGGGTGATGTGCTCTATTGTCCAGTTGTCCGCCTGTGTGACTGCAAGTAACGTCACTGCCATTGCAACACCTAGCATCCACCCATTCATTTAGTGCTCTCCACCTTCTATAATGCTTGTACTGTGTGGCTCAAACACAAAAAAAAAACACAACACCGCTTTCCTGGTGCTGCTGAGACTCGCACAACAAGGAGTTTATGTCCCACTTCCAGCATAAATATTTCTCCCATATTGGCTTCGCTTTATTGGCTCCCAGTTAAATCCAGAAATTGAACTGAATCTTTTATAAGTGGGGTTTATTTTATATTAGCCATGTACCACAGGAAGCCCCCAGAGGTCTTGAGTCCATCCCCCAATGGGCATATGTTTATAAGCCACTGTTGCATCTCATTAACTTCTGTCTCCCATAGTTTTTGTTTTGCCCTGTCTGCTGTCCGTGGTCTCTCTGCGCTCCTCGTTTTGAGGCCTTTCACATGTCTGCAGTCATTTTAAAGATAACATAAAAATATTTCTGCTAACCGAAATGGAAGAGAGCAGAACGTAATTAAATGTGCTGGCTGTGTTTCAGGGTACATATTGGGAGGGTGGAGTCCGCGGTGTGGCGTTCGTACACAGCCCTCTGCTCAGACGCCGGAGACGAGTCTCTAAAGCTCTCCTGCACATCACTGACTGGTTCCCCACACTGGTGGGCCTGGCTGGAGGAAACATCAGTCAGGTCAGTGGGACTGTTAGAACAACATATTAGGTGAAACAACCCATGGGAGCATTTTCAGCTTTGTATTTTGTTGCATGCTTATACTTTTTTGTGTTTGTCACTGATGTTGCTCTATTAGACCGTAAATATGGGAGGATTAAAGTTAACCACCATGGAAAAACTCCTCTCTCTCGCAGGGCATTACTGACCATTTTATTGTGCCATAAAACAGACAGAGATACTGATACGAGCTCCTCTGTTACTGTAAACCCACCATATTCCGAGTCCGTGTTTTTTTCCAGTTGTCTTGCCAAAGAGTTCATTCTGCTGTAACTCAACTCACTTGCTGTCTCCCATTAATTTTAGATTAAGTTTATTTGTTGTCATTGATACAGGTAAATGTGGAGCTCTGCCTATATTCATCTCTATTTTGGCCTCAGATTAAACAGTGCTACTGGAAAACTGTCCTTATTTTACTGTCATCTTGATAAATCAGCTGAACCTATTATGATAAGTGTACTATTTCTAAACATTCTTTGTGTTTTTGTTCAGATCTAATTTTAATTAGTAAGTCGGTGCACTCTGTGTACAGCTCACAGAAAGCTTTGTTGGCTTGATCTGTTGGTAGATTTGCATTGCCAAAAGCAAATATGCGAGGCTTTCTTGGCTATAGACAACATATCTCCGTAATTCAGAAAATCAATGACATCTAGTACAAGGAAATTACTTATTATTTCTGTCTGGTAAATGTATGAGTAATGCTTATGGAATATTTTACAGCTTACAGTTTCTTACTGTAAATGATGTGCTTGTCTCTCATTCAGAGCCAGGGCCTGGATGGTTTTGATGTTTGGCCCGCCATCAGTGAAGGGAGGGAGTCCCCCCGTAAGGAGATCCTTCACAACATTGACCCTCTGCACAAACCTCCAATTAAAAGGATGCACAAGGACATGGGAACACTGGGTAACTAGAGGGGCAAAAGCAAGTCCATATAGGAATGTTTTATGACGTGTGAACAAAAAGTTCCAGAATCTTGCGCATAGAAGTCTAGAGCCTCTTCTCAGGAATTTCCCGACAGCTTCTTTCGCAGCTGCTATTTTTAGATCACTCCCTAGAAGTCCCATTCTAACTACTTGAACTGTGATGTCACCTCAGATCTCAAACTTGCACAGAGACCCAACATTAATTTCTATTTCAAACGGATCCAGATTGATGAGATCTGGATCTGCGGCTAGAACCGAGGAGCTTTCTGGTGAAAAGTCCACAGTTTCCAAGCCCAAAACATCCCAAAGCAATATCAGGTAAGGAGCAAGGCCAGGATAATTCTCTCCTTTTTTATGGGGTTGTGCATCATAAATCCATCTCCCAGTGTGTCAATGTGGACTTCTACCATAACGTCCTGCATTTGAGGAAAAACATTAGACAGAAACTGCCTGAACTGTGGCCTGTCGTCACAAAGCATGCCAAAAATACGGGTGTTTTTTCACCAACACAGTCCTAGTTCGCCACCTTGACACCCCCAGGGCCTCATTCCTTATTATTCCCCCCTCCCATAAAAATGAAACTAGAATTGATGGATTGGTGTTTTGACACACTGGAGAAGATGCAGCACATGCAAAGAAACATAACAGGGCTTCTGTGGAGTCATCTAAAAATAGCAGCCTCGCTGAAAATGCACGAGAGGTGCATGAGACGATGATCTTTAACTGGAGCCAAATTTTAAATTAGGGAAGGTTCCTGAATGTTTTTATCACATCTTGCATTAAATAGCCATTTAAAAGTTAAAGGTTTTGCACGCTTACCGGCATCAGGTGAACAGACTGCGATTTGAATACTGTCCCAATTATTACACCAACAATAGACTGAAGAAGAAGAAGCAGAGGCCTGTGAAACTCCCTGTTCTCAATTTACTCATCACTCTGTTACTGATATTTGGTTGTTAAAGGACATTTAAAGCTCTAGTTGCGTTTGCTAAGCATCTAATTTATTTAACAACCCCTCAAATGTCAGTCAGTCAATCCTTTTCTTCACTGATAGTCGCTTCAGTCACTCGTGTAGGTATTTGGCCACGCAGAGTGAAGGATGTTGGGTATGCAATGGATGGAGGTCTGCTTGCTTTCAGGTGATGACATAATACAAGACAAAATGCCGATATGTGGTAAAGTTGGCTAGAACAAGAAGATGATTACACTTTACTACAAAGAAACTCTTTGTACATTTTTTATTCTGTGTGACAGGAGCTCAGCTAAAGACCCAACAACACAAACAAGAATAACCCACAAACCAGTTGTTCCACATATTTAGCCCCCCTGGTGACACAGCTGCAAAATGACTGTCTGCAAAGCTCAACATAGTCTCAGAGTAGGTCCGAAACGACCTGTCGCTGAAACTCAGTGACGTTCATGGGTCACTGATTTCAACTTGCTTCTCGTCTCTTCCTGTGTGGAGAGCTCATTAGTCTACATAAATGGAACGTGACTTTGAGAATAACGATCGTTGTTGGTGGTTAAAGTTGGTGCTGAAGATGCTCAGAAAGCACATTTCTCAGCAGTGCTACACCCATTTTAACAATAGTACTGCGAGGCAGCACTCTGAATGAACCACACTCTGCGACCTTTTCAAACTGGTAGGAGATTATCTTTTAATAAATGATAAGGCTAACACAGAGAGAAACATTCACAACCCCCTCCCCCAGGACTCTAGATTGGATAAGCACAAAAGGATGGATGGATGGAGAGAAGACAGAGAGTAATACAAGCACAAACTTGTATTACAGGGTAAATTAGGTAGTCACTCTATTATCTTGAGAAGTAAAACACCACCTTTAACATATCCTGATTAATTTATGTTTTCTTTGATTTGGCAGTGAAAACATCAAAAGGGAAAGCATTAAAGAAGTTAAAGAAGAAGAAGGTTCTGAAGAAACCACCAAAACAAAAGTTAGCCTTCAAACTAAAGCCCACCAAGAAACCTCGAGCATTTTCCCATCATGCCACTAAACCTAAATCTAAGCCCTTCTTCAAGAAGAAGCTTAAGCCTCGTCTAAAATCAAAGCCTGCACCTAAAGCTAAGAAGACCAAAGCTGCCGATTGGCACCAGGCTCTGTCCAATCACAGACTGCAGCTGAAGAGCCGATCCAGTGATACTCTGTCAGGGTCTGGAATATCCCGTCCTAGGGCTCAGCCTCAGATCCAAACCCGTTTGAAGACAAAATTCAGAAGGAACACATCCCAGAGCCAGAACTTGCCACAGACAAGTCGGCTAAAATGCAAGACACTCAAACTACATTCAAAGCCAAAGTCCAAGAGGACATTATTCCCATACCAGAACAAATCCCAGCCTGGAATACCACTGACCAAATCCGATCCAACCCCCCAGTTCAGGCTGGAGTCACTACAGTCAGTGTGGGACACTTCAGTGCAGGCTGCCATCAGAGTTGGAGACTGGAAGCTGCTGACAGGAGATCCAGGCCACGGAGATTGGGTCCCTCCACAGGTATCGCTGCATGCTTCAAAGTGACTGATTTTACTTTTCAGTTTCATAATAACTATTAAAATATTTAAAACACTGATTCCCCAGATGCTTCCCACCCCTCTACCCGGTCGCTGGTGGAACCTTGAACGCTCGACACTTTACTACAAATCCCCTGCCCACAAAACCATCTGGCTGTTCAACATCACAGGCGACCCGTATGAGCGGTACGACCTGGCAGACCAGAGGCCAGATGTAGTCCAGCAGCTGCTGGCCCGACTCGCCTACTACAACCAGACAGCCGTACCAGTCTACTTTCCACCCGACGACCCCCGAGCCAACCCAAGCCAGCACAGGGGAGCATGGGTACCGTGGGTGGAGGAGGAGGAGGATGAGGAGGGGAAATATCAGGGGGTGTACAAGAAAAGTAACAACAAGAGAAAGAAGAACAAGTGCATGCTGTGCAATCTGCAGTCGTTCTTTCTGAAGATGAACGAGGGAACGACGTCCAGTCGCATCTGAGGTGTGAGCTCAGCCAGGGGAACATTTTCAGCCATGAAACTAACATCAGAGACTTCAAAATTTTCAAAATGTCATTTCTTATTTTTATGTTGTCACAACTTTAGATTCTTTAAGCTTAGTTAAAGTGAACATTTCTGTCTAACTTTCAGAGATATGTGACTTTTATTTGGTCAGACATGCAGCTTATTTACTGTAAAAGTTCTGATCTGAGGTGATATGGTCCAGAGATTTAAAGGGCCAGTCCACTCAAATCACAAAAACATGTTGCTCATGTCGTCTCCAGATTTACACCAAAAATGATACCACTAGGTTTATGGAAGGAAATCTTTGTTGTGATTTGAGTGAACTGACTGTTTATCACTAGCATGCTGCCTAAAGGTGGTTTTAACTCCCTGATCTCTGAGTCAGTGAATGCTGGTTTGTTGTCTGTTTTATGTTTTTAAGTTTTGTCACCTGAAAACTGACAGAGGTCCTGGTACAAAGGCCAACACTGTGTGGCAGTAAGATGTGTTTTGACACTGTAAATGTAGCAGTTCAATCCCGCCAAGAATCTCAGAGTAAATATATGTATACAGGTTTCAGTGTATGTTTACACCCTTAATTCATTCAACCAAAATCAGGGGTTTTAAAGGGACAGTTCACCCCAAAGTCAAATTTATAAATTTGATGGGTGAAATTTTTTTATAGCTCACCCATTTGTATTTTTGCCAAGGCTTAAAGTTGGCGTGCCTGTTTTGAATGACTGACATGCCAACACGGGCAGCTGTCTGCGAGGGTTGATTACAGCTAATTAGAGTCACTGAACTCGACCTGTAGACTGTATTTGTATTTGTGCTGTTAGAGCTTTTTATAAAGGAATTATCTGACAAATAATATATTGCATGATTTGGGCTGTCCAAAAAAAGTTGGTGATTCCCGGTTTTTTGTTTTTTTTGTAAAATTTGGATTTCATTTGTCTCCTATCTGCTTGCTAGCCTTAGCTAATAACTTCACACTCCACAGTCTCATCCACATGTCCACTTCTGAGTCCAAAAAGCCAACATGGTGGCAGCCTTCAGAATGTCCAGAACTGATGAGTAAAATCACTGTGGCTGTGTCCATCTTTTTATACAGTTTGTGCTCTATCGTGGCTCCCGGAGTCGATCGTGCCCACTCAAGATGCAGCACATTTCAGAAGTGTGTCTGCTTCACACTACACAGAGCACACACACCAAAACCTGTGTGCCACCTTCCAAAACATGTAAGGAAGGAGGAAAGAAGGAAAAGGTGCATTTGATCTCGGGTGACCTGTCCCTTTAAACAAACGTTTACTTATTACAGTGGAATATATATATACACACACACACGCTTTGCACCAGACTGCCATATTTGTGACACTTTCTAGTGATTTTGATGGTTGTTTTCTCTCACTTGTACTTGTCTGTGACTGTGGCTGAAACAGGCCTCTGGATACCGTGGTCCTTTTCAGCGTGCTGCCAGTGGCAAACGCGTTTTGACTATGAATTTAAATTATTTCACGGTATCTTTAATTTACTACTGTGAATATCAGAAGCCTGTTTCGCAGCATTATATAGGACCAACACAATATCTTTGTGTTTTTGTGATATTCTGTATCTAAATTGGCTGAGTTTAATTTCCTATAAGGAACAATTGATACCAGAAAGCACTCAGATTAATTTACAGGTTAATAATGTAGCTGCGGTCCCCCAGACACTGATCTAAGGATCTCTCCAGTCCAGTGAAAGCATGCAGTGTTTACAGCAGCTCCCACCTGCCAGTGGAGCTACGTTTCTTTCACTAATGTAAAATTTCTGATTTTCTTTTATGTCAGCAAAAGCGCAAATGCCCAGAAAACACAGCAGAGGAAGTGAAAGGTGTTACAGCAGCCCGTTTGAAGTCCGAGAGAGAGAGAGAAACACCTAACCTCGAAATATTTCCGTGTATTTGCTCAAAAACTAACAAATCACGACTGTGGCTGATCTGCAACAGTGTGCAGCAGTGTAAGCGAGGAGCAGAGCGTTCCCGAGAAACATTTTAAATGGACGGTTGATTTCTCCACCCTGGGTAAATAAAGGTGAAGTCAAATGAACCTTTGTCCTTTTATGTTTACTGGAAACAACGACAAGGGGATGTATGTTCTAATAAAATTTGTTTTTTTGTCGTTGCTGTTACCAGATGTTTTTTTGTTTTTTTTTATCTTTGAGGGTAAGTCGTCTGTGTTCATAAGGAAAACTCTTTGAAATGAAGACTATTAAAATTAATTGGTACACGATTTACTTAAAGTTTTATGCTTACCTTAATTAAATAAAATGCTTTTATTACACAAGATGAAACGATGTGCGCTTGCTTAGAGC
>VUQJ01033785.1:2891-13637 GCA_015108635.1 Andinoacara biseriatus | reverse complement strand
CCTGCAACTCTTTTCCTTTCAAATCTGATTCAAGTCGAGACCAGGTCTAGTCATTTTCAGACTCAAGTCTTCTGCTCGCATGCAAATGCTGATTGTTTTAATTAGCAGACATATTACACCTTACATTTGATGTTTCACAGGGAAATCAGTGCACAAAATCTGCCTAACCACTAGGTGGTGCCAAATAATAATCCTGCAGCGATGCAGCCTAGACACACACACACACACACACACATTTGGGGTAAAATAGGATTTTCTATGCTCGCCGTTGCCTTCCTGCTCCACACTGTTTCCACTGAGAAATAATTTAATTTGAGGCTCCTTTGATCCCTGAACACAGCTGGATTGATGTAATCCTCTGGGATTAAATCTGACTCTGAATCATGAAGCAGTCTGGCTTCTGATGCTGCTGAAAAGCTGCAGGTTTGACGTCCACATTTACTTTTGGCAGTTTTAAACACTTTTAAACACAAATTGTTCTAGTGCATTTACATCGCTGTGATTTATTCATTCAATGAGGACCCCCCCCAAAAAAAAATAAAATAAAATAATTTTTTCTTGCATGAATAGACTGTTGTGCTGGCTTTACTCTGACTACATCTACCTTTGTTTACATGTGGAACAAGTTGCTTAATACCCAAAGGTTAAATCTGTAACAGGAATGCAAAATTATTAACTACTTCCATCCATCCATCCAGTTCCATATGAATTTTGTTAAAGTTTCTAAGTGCTTCAGATGATTAATCCTTACAGTTTGTCTACATGAAAAGCCACTCAAAGCCATTTAAAAACATCTTATTTCAACAGTTTTCAAGAGTTTCCCACCTCAATATGAGCCAATAAAATGTTTGAATAATAATTTAGTGCCTAAAGATTTTTCAGTTCTTGCCATGCCTCTTGCCAAACACGGTGTTAAGACTGAATCACATTATATTTCAATCACGTTTCGTTCACAGCAGAGATTTGAACCTTCATCCGTTTTATTTTAGCCTCTATTACAGTCACAGTTTACACCAAGCAGCTGAAAAACAAAGCAAGAAACTGCAGTTTCTCTAATGTCCACTTAAGGTCGGCTCTAAAAGCAAATCAGTCCCCATAGACTCCCATGTTAAAATGACCGACTGGATAACATTAAAAAGCATGTTTATACTTTTATTTGGGCCTGTACGAAGGATTATTGCAACTAGTGGTGGAGTTACGAGTTGACTAGATGTTTAAACATTGCTGATCTTGCTAGTTGCCAACAAAAATACTAGTCAGTTAGATGAATTATTCTTATTTTCTTAAGGCCCCAGTAACACAGGTCTAGAAATCTGTGGGCGACTGCCTGGCAACCACCTGTCTCTAGGCAAAAGCCCCAGTGACTAAAGACTGGTTGGTGACCCCATGAAAACTTCCAGTCACCAGGGAAAATATGGATTCCCAACTGGGTGGCGAGTAGTTGACAGAAGTTGCTTAGTGTCACCAGGTGAAACAGGTTGCAAAGAGGTGTACAGGGCTGCTCATAGACCTCCTTGCAGTTGCTTTGGTTGCCAGCATTTTGCTGAGGTCAATCATAGCTTGTATAGAAGATGCCAACCTGTCTGCAAACACTTGCCAACCACTCATGAAGCTTTGAACAGTGTGACCCAAACTGGAAACAGAGACCATTTGCCTTCAGAGTCAAAGCTACACCTTTTGAAATGTGTTGGCAGCAGCCAGCTTTGAAAAATTTGCTTTTCTTTTTCTTTTCTGGTTTGGGTCGCACTTTTTCAAGTTCAAGTACAGCTTGGTAGTTAGCGAGTGTTTGCATAGAAGTCAGAGTCTTCCATGCAAATTATGGTCAACTACAGCAATATGCTAGTGACCAAAGCAATCACAAGGAGGTTTTTGGTGAAGCACCCTGTTTGCAAATGATTTCACCGAGCAACAGCCAGCAACCTCCAGTTAGCTCCTAGGAACTAAAATTAGTCCCTAGGAACTAATTTACGTGATGTGTCCTGACACAGGTGGCTGTAGCCAGTCGTTGTTGGCCGGGCTGAGTCACTGAACTGAGGTCAGTGTAGGTGCAACTAAGCATAGTGAACCAAAGGTTCAGGCTTCACTTTGCTCTGAATGTGTTTCTTCTGCTCTGACTCTGTCAGTGAGACCAGATATCACTTATTTGGACATGTCAGTCACAAAGAAGCTCCTCCTGTCTTCAGTTCAGTCCTTCTGTTTATAAGGGGCAGCCAATCAAAAGAAGACAGTAGGCATAAAGGGAAAAGACCTAAAGTAGCTTGTTTCACACAGACAAACTAAAAGGCTGCAGTAAAGCTCAGCATAAAATAAGGATTGTTTGGAACTACGAATCATGCAAAGCTGCTGTAGTGGAGTCCAACAATAGAAATATAGAACTGGAAATGAGTAGGCAATGTCACGTACATTATGTTTACCAGCATTAATATACGCATGCACTGCTCTCTCAGCTTGAATAAGTACACTCATGCATAAATAATTCACTCATTCCACTCACACAGCCTCTCTTTCTCTCACCTCTCACACCTTGACTTAACACGTTTACATAAAAAAATACCTCCCCCTTCTCACCCTGCTCGTCACACTCTCGCCGACATGCTGCATCATCATGGACGCAATAATCCGGTATTCATCCCGCCCCCCCGCAGGGAGCCAGAGGAGTGTGAGCTCCACAGAACTGGAGCATGTGGGCAGCTGTGAAATCAGGATTCCCTCAGCACGGAGCAGCTTTTTAGATGCTTTCTGCTGACACAATGAAAAACTCATAATTGAGTTCTGTTCTGTGGTCGCACTGACATGAGCTTCAGCTTCTACTTTTTTTACAAGATTGAAAAAGAAAAAACACACACACACACACACAAAAGGGAAAGAAGGCGCAGTGTGTGCAGCCAAATGCAGAATCAAGATGATTTGAAATGGTACAAAGTGGCATTTCAACGCATTCATGTTCAACAGAACATGTATTGGAGGATCAGTCTGACATTAAAGTTGTGCTGATGCCACACCACCTCCTTCCCCTATCTTTTTACAAAGCTCCCTTTTCATCTTTTCCTGCTTTACTCTCAGTGTCAACCCCCTTTTTTTGCCCCTTTGTGGCAATACTTGCATCACTCACTTTTAAAAAGTGAAAAGCATCTTGGGTTTTTAAAGGGGCTGCTGCTCACAGTAGCCCTCACATTCTTTTCTTAAGTTATGAAATTATTGTAATACAAATGCTGCAGTGTTTAAACCCATTATCATTTAAATTACATTTTCTTTTTTGGGGGGTTTGTTTAATTTGCTTCTGAATGGGCTCGGTTTGCCCATGAGGATCGTTTAAGTTTTCTCTTATTAGTTGAAGGTTTCATTGTCTTTGCTCAGACACGGAACATGGTGTACTCTTTCTAACAGGCAGCCTGATGGTTTATCAGACTGAATTTGTCCTTGAACGGCCTCAGCACACTCCAAAAGAAGAGACCATCCACTGCACCTGTGCAACTGAGGTGTTGCTGCATTTTGCAATTAGTGCAACTTTCTGAATTTGATATTCCTCACATCACACAGTGATTGATTACACATGCAGAGGTTAGCCAGGTTTCAAAAGTGGCAACCTTTTTGTAGCATTTCAGGTGCTCCCAGCCAGGAGCATGAACACCGTAAATCCCTGTCCACAGCTCATGGTTGGTCACTAGTGGACGTTGCAGGATTTAGTTGCCTAGGAACCCCCCCCCCCCTCCCCCCTCTCATATTTGTGTATTTACCACCCCATCATATGTCAATTGGTGGCAGTCATTTCAGTCACCCACCTCAAAGGTCAGAAAAGTTTAAATCCTTTTTGACTCTTATAATGACTATAATTTGCAAACTGAACAGTGGATTGTATTCAGTGCAGCCTAAAGGTAGCAGCTGACACCATAAGCATACGAGGAAAGTGTTTACTGAGGCCTTAGAAAGCAGCAGGAAAGGGTTGTTGCCTCATAGACAAGCAGACTTCTTTTTACAAACCGCCCCTTGTTGGCAATTAGAGCAACTACAGGTTTTAGGCACGTGTGCATTGATTTCACATGTCCAATCTGGCTACATATATTTTTGTTATTGCAGCCTTTCATTGAAGTGGCTGCCATCTTTGAGTTCAGTATTCACTTCTGCTCAGCTGATCGGCACCTCTGCAGGAGGCTGAAGAAACTGGGCAGCTGCGTTACGTTTGACTCAGCCAGACATCGTAAACGTTGACGTGAATTTAACTTTGCTTTTGTTATGTTTGAAATACCGGTTTGTTTTAGAAGACTTTTAGAGTGGCAGCTTTAATAAGGGTTCATTAAAATTCGTGCCTTTTAACCAGTCAGAGGTCTCTGAAAAAGGCTGGCTGCAAAGTCATGAAACTCTCCCATATTTGTGTTTATCCAAATTGCCTTACTTTTTGACACTAAACCCAATAAAATGATTCCATTGAAAGAGGTTGAATCCAAAAAGAGAGGATCATTGCTAAACACAGAAGAAGGAACGCAGCGGTACCAAAATATTTGCAGGTGTTTTCAGAAGTGCCACTGGCACTTTCAGCTGCTCCCTTATTTCCCATGGGGTCGCCACAGCCGATGGTTCTGCATGTTTGATTTGGCACAGGTTTTAGGTCAGATGCCCTCCCTAACAGTACCAGCACTGGGAGTAAACAATCTTGTGATATCTCCTGAGAACTTGTAAGAAAAGAGGGCAACAAAGAAAAAATATTTAATTCACAGTCGAAAACATTCCAGCTGCAATGCGGCATTATTGGTGGTACTGATGGATACTCCACGGTCCAATCAAAGAACAAAGAATGAGACAGTCCCACACTTTGAAGCTAGACTGAAGTGATCTGACTCTGCAGACAACCTTGATCATTATTTGCCCTCTGACTCATCAGCCTTAATGAGCTGCCCTGTCCACAATGTCTCCACTGAGGGTGTCTGCTGTTCATTAGGGCTCCCCGGTAATTGAAAGGCACGACTCTAAATGAAGATATGATGGAAGCTGTGAAAGATAAAGACAGAATACATGCAAGCCAAGAGCAGCAATAATGAGGCCGGGGTGTGAAAGCGTCTTTGTGCTCTGTTCTCCTTGGCTTTGATTGTGAGTCACAAAAACTAACCTTGATGATGAATGACTGTATCCAAACACAAAGCAATGCCATCATACTCTTGTTTACTATAGCAACATTTACAGCGCGAGACAAACCTGGTGTCAATGAAATGTGAGATGTTTTTCAGTACTCAGAAGAGGCGATCATTAGTTGAAAGCCTTTTCAATTCATTTTTACCATTTTACCAATAAAATGCTTTGGTTAGAGACCAAATGTGTTTTTATGATTATATTTTAATTGTCAGTCGTGTCAAAAAGCCCAAACCAAGAGTGCACCCAAAGGATAGAAGACATAACACTTTAACAACAGCTCATAAAGACAGAATTAAATGTTCCTAAAAATATGGTCCGAAAATGTTGTCATGGTACAAACTGCATGATTGGGTCTATTTCCAGCTGTGGGTTCATATGCATCTGAACATAGTCCATAGACATTTCATATGCAGAGAATATCACCTATAAATCTGAACAAATTCATACCACATTACAACCACTGTGATGTCACATATTGCTTTTAGACTCTGCCATTTGAAGCCTCTGAATTTTTGGAGCCACCATGTTAGTGTTTTGGAGCCAAAAGTGACCATATTTGACTGATCAGGTGTTAAGTTATCAGCAAAGTCAGCCAGCTGCATCCACAGCTGAGAGTTTGTGCTAAATCACACTCTGAACTACAAACTTGTTGGATGGGGTGTACCACGCGGCAGGCTCGATCATTAGTTGCATTGTTCCAGTAAAGTTGCTCTAAAAGGCGTTTAACAAGGTCAAGGCGCTGACCCACTGCACATTTGTTATGACTACCCATAGAGACCAAAACCATTCTTTGAACCAGGCTCTTCCATTGTTTTCCAACTTCCATGTTGGCTTAATACTTCATTGTTTTGGTTTAATATTAAAGTTTTAATTCCAGAAAATGCTAACAGGTGCTAAATTAAAAAAAAAAAAATTCCCTGCTTTCAACAACTCTGATAATGTTGCTCAAGAATACAAAATTTAACACACACCAGATGGGAAACTGCGTGAAAGAAGCTTGTTTTGTTTCAGTTTTAATTTTTCTTTTTTTTTTTAAAAGTGTGCCTATGCCAGCCAGTCTGGATGTAAACCTTATCTGAGGCATCCAGAGATGGTCATAACTGTCCATCTGTAATAAATTAGTACTGTCTAATAATGGACCATTTATACAAGATACATGAGGGGAAACTCGTGGCTTTATTAAGAGTTATTAGATCATTTACTGAATTACTTTTACTGGTGTGCCTACAGGATTACACAGTAAAGTTTTGATGGCACCAGAAACACAGTGCTGACATTTATCTTCAGAAGCACGAACGTGCACGTCGCTGACAAAGATTATATGAGCCTCTCCATCTGAGAATTTCTGTAGTTTGTAAACTAAACTCTGGGAAACCGTTTCATGACAAGTTATCTAATAACAGTCAATATATTTCAGTCTTTACTTGTCCTAATATTTGCTATAATGCAGAGACTTTATTGATAATTTATACTTTCACTGACTAGCCAAAAGTCAAACCCAGACTCAGATGTGTAACTGAAACGTGACTTGCACGAAGGTAACAAAACTATTGAGGTGTAACAGATGTCTGTACAGCTCCCACAGTGGTGCTGCCATAGTAACAGACAGAAATCCAGAGCTGGTGAGATGCTTTGTGTTTGCTGTTTCACACCCAGTGAGACATCACAAGGTTATGTGGGGAGTTTTCTTTGAAATTCTTAAGAAATTTGAGCTGCGAGTTACTTCTACTGTGCTCTGAGGTTAGAGGATTTGATGGCAAGCACACTGATGTAGTAGTTCACCTCTAAATCAAGCACATTGTGGGTTCAGGTTTTTTTTTTTTTACATTTTTTCTGTTTAAGATCTCAATAGGAAAAAAAATCATGCTGGATATCTACACTGATATGGACTGGGTCATGTGTTAGGAACAAAAGGATGCCACATCGTTTGATGTAAATGTAAAGGATCAGCCTACAAAGGGGCTGAATTCAAAGACACCCCAAAAAAATCAAAGTGAAAAAATGGTGCAGCAGGCTAGATGATTTTGCCAAAATTTCATTGCAGCTCAAAATGGTATTCTAGTATCTAGGGCATCACTGAGCTACTAGACAGTCTGAGGTGCGATCTGGCGGTGTCAGATGGACCGAAACATAATGTCCCAGAGGTGTTCTATTGGATTTGGGTCAGGCAAACATGGAGGCCAGTCAATGGTATCAGTTCCTTCATTCCTGCACCAGCGTAGGGTCTGACCACGAGTCCAAGGATTTTATCCTAATATCTAATGGCAGTCACAGTGCTGTTCCCTCGACTGCAGAAGTCTGTGCGTCCCTTCATGGATATGTCTCCCCAGACCATCACTGACCCACTACCAAACAGTTCATGGTGAACGATGTTACAGGAAGCATAATGTTCTCCGCGGCTTCTCCGGGCCCTCTAACATCTGTCACGTGCTCAGGGTGAACCTGCTCTCATATGTAGAAAAGCACAGTGTACCAGTGTGCTCAGTTCTGGTGTTCAATGCTAATTGGGCTCCATGGTTTTGAACAGTGAGCACAAAGCCCACTAGAGGACACTGAGTCCTCAGCACACCCTCATGAAGTCTGTTTCTGATTGTTTAGTCAGACACATTCACACCAGTGGCCTGGTGAAGGTCACTTTGTAGCTCTGACAGTGCTCATCGTGTTCCTCCTTGCACAAAGGGGCAGATATCAGTTAAGGGCCTTCAACATCCCTGTCCAGCTCTCCTAGAGTAACTGCCTGGCTCCTGAAATTTCCTCCATGCTCTTGAGTATGGAACAATTATAGATGTGCCATTCCGGAGGAATTGGACTAACTGTGCAACCTCTGCAGAGTCCGGGTTTTGCCTCTCGCTACCAGCAGTAACACTGACCCGAGCCAAATGCAAAACTAGTGAAAAAACAGTTCGAAAAAATGAGGAGGGATCAAATGTCAGTGGCCTCCACCTGTTAAAAGATTCCTGTTTTGGGGGTTGTCTCGTTGTTGCCCCTCTAGTGCGCCTGTTGTTAATTTAATCAACACCAAAGCAGCTGAAACTGATTAACAGCCCCCTCTGATACTTAACTCACCACATCAAAATCCCAGAAGTTTAATTGACTTGATACTAAACTCTGAATAAAAAGTGTTTAATTTTTTTTTGAGCAGTATATAGATGCACTGCTGAGCTTGTGACAGACGTGAAAGAGTCTGGAGAAGCCATGGAGAATCTGGTCTGAGACATCATCTTTCAGTCTGACACCACCAGGTTGCACCTCAGACTGTCCAGCAGCTCAGTGATACCGGAGCTAAACCAGCTTGTTACAGACAGAGGGTCTGCACCAAGGCCCAGTGTAAGAAAAATCAGGAAGTGGCTGTTGACCCTGCAATTAAAAACATGTTACACATGGACATGAACTATGCTTTATTCCTTGTTCTCACAGTGCAGCATGCTGTCAAAAAGGGATTTAACAAATTTCCTCTTTTGTTTATTGGGCTACTATTATTTCATGTTTTTATCTATACACTGGGTAAGAAATGCATATCGAACCACAGCAGGGAGCTGTTTTCAGTGAGCTCTGATAAACCTGCACAGCACCAAACAGGAGACAGAGATAATTAGTGACTGGCTCATAATAAAGTGGAGCAATTCACATTTAGAGGTACAATGTATTTCCCTCAACAGCCAATTGAGGCACAAACAGACCTAAAAGAAAAATGAATGAGAGACTTCAGTAATCCCAGCAGGGGGCGTGTTTAATAGTTCTGAGGCTACGTAATGGAAACGTAGCACCAAATAAATAAACGTGTAGGATGTATAAATTAGCAGCTTAATGCAATTTCAAGAATATGCTGCTCAAATTCCTATTAGGGGCACACTCGAGCTATTCCTCTCGTCTTTGAAAACTTCTGGTTTGCTGGGAAATTTGGGTGAATTCAGATTTTTTTTTTAAATTAAATTAAAAACATGACTGACCCTTTCAGCAGAGAAAATTCAACCCGTTAGTGAAGACAAAAAGAGCAGAAACATTACGGCCAGACCTGTAGCAAAACAGATTTTTCCTAATGTAGCAGGGAACGCTTCAGTCACGAAAATGCTTCAAGGCTCAAGATGCTCTGACGGCTGTAAATTTCCCAGTTTTACCTGAAGTCTCTTCCTGTTAAAAGGGAGTTCTAGTGTCCCACTGTCACCGCTCACAGGACAGCATCTGAAAGTTCAGGTTTTCATATGATCACATTTTAACCAAACTGAACAGAAATAGTTAAGCTGGATGTTGGTTGTGAATTAGCCTATTTTAGGACTAAAGTTAAGACTGGGCTCACATAATGGACTGGTCTGAAGTATGTCCTCTGCCTAAATGTATACTTAGACTAACTTCTTCACACAGATAGAGCCAGCTTCCCACCAGCATTCCAATTATTTCCCTTTCCATGCTTTTTCATTCATTTATTTCTTTGCATTTTGCTGCATCTCTGCATCAAAACTTGGACTTCAGTCACATTAACCCCTCTCGGTGCATTTCCTTTGAATTAAAAATGAAATCATGCGGTACTTTACTGCCTTGATAGGCGCACTTTTCCAAGACCCAGTATCAGGTCCCTAAAAATGTCTTGCATTTACACTCCATCTCTTTCTATCTTTTTTGGAACAAGCAATTACAGGCAAAGATCTAAATATTATCAAGTCAGACACACGGTAAAGGCAATCTCTCTCCGGGAGTTAGACTCTGCTGTGCTCATTTATTTCGCAGCTCTTATCGACTTTGCTTTTCCTCCTCTAAGAAGTAGAATTTACATTTAAATGTCATCCCTTATCCTACCCAAATTACTGCAGTGAATAGGAGCCGCGAGTAAACAGTAACAGTGTGTCTGCGTGGCCCTTTTTTTTTTTCAGGTGGAAAGAAATTCGTGTTTGCCCAAACTTTGATTTAATGAAGTCAAACTTGTACCGCAGCATTGTGCGTGTACTGCAGTACTTTTCTGTGTTTAGTTGTGAATCACCTTGATGTGGAGGGGAAAAAAAAAAAAAAACTGTGAGAAACACTCTGTGACCTACGCTCACTACACCCACACGCACTGCTGTATTTTCAGCTTTAAACACAGCTCAGCGTCCTCTGCCTGTTATTCAGTCAATGAATAAAAAGGACACTCGTGGGCATGTGGCACAAAGACGAGAAGTGAACCGGTTCATCGGGGTGCAGTCGTTTAACAGTAAATGCAGTGGTTTGGGAGGGTGGTTACTTGTAAGAATGGGTGTTATTTTTGGAGAAACTTGAATTTGTGTGTTTGGTAGAAAACTGCTACGGAAATAAAGGTATTGAATTATAATGTCAGTGCTCAGCTGCACAGGTAGGGTGATAAAGAGGGGCTCCACAGCAAAAAAAAAGATGGTTCAGACATCTGAGTGGGATGCCTCCTGGGTGAGCTGTTTTTGGGTATGTCCAACTGGATGAGGCTCCAGGGCAGAAACAAGGCACCCTGGAGCAGTTATTTCTCTTGGTTGGCTCAGTATTCTGCCAGAAGGACTGGCTGAAACCTGCTCCGCCACACTTCCAACCTCCTGCTGCGGACTCTAATAGAGCACCGTTTTCTCACCACTGCAGTGGCTGCTGCGTCAGGGCATCGATGCCACAGGGCACAACAAA
>VUQJ01033784.1:0-13739 GCA_015108635.1 Andinoacara biseriatus | reverse complement strand
CTTTTCTTTTTTTTTTTTTTTTTTTTTTTTTTTTTTTTTTTTAAACCTGCTCTGTCTGGCAGCTTAAGCAAGCAAAATTATTGTCTACATGTTCTTTTGTTCCAGACACCTTGTCTGATCATTTCTTAATAACATTTAAATTTTCAATAGTGGATTAAACAGCAGTAGGAAATACATTTCATTACAGTAGATGGCTTTGTGAAAGGATTGACACAACTGTTTGTTGTGATTTGGCACTATATAAATAAAATTGAATTGAATATAATTCCTCCACTGTTATCTTCTTCAATGCCATGTGCCAACACAATGCAGTGCAGCTACCTAAAATCTACTCCCACAGAGATCGATTATCTGTGGGAACCCCAAGCTTCTTTTCAACACTGTAACAAGGCTGATGAAGAGTCAAAGCTCTGTTGAGCCTAACCTTAACTAGTAATGACCTCTATGACTTTCATCACAAATAAAATTTTAACCATTAGGGAAAACATTATTCAAAACCATCTCACAAATGTATCTACGGAAGCTGAGAGCGGCCATGGTACGTATAAACTTATTCCGTGATAACAAGATAAATAACACGTTACCACAAGAAAACCATCAGAAAAAGAGTTCTGAATCTTTTACTACATACCACGTCTGCTCTTGGCTTCCGTACGTATCTTTGTGTACAGCTACTTTCAATACTTTTAATAGTTACTTCCTCCAAGTCATCAACACATCTATCTTTATTAATGGGCTACTTACCATGGGCCTTCAAGGTGACAATAATTAAAGCATCACTTAACGAGTATCACTTGACCCAGCTGTCTTAGCTAACTATAGGCCAGTCGCCAACCTTCCTTTTATCTCAAAAATTCTTGAAAGAGTAGTTGTAAAACAGCTGATCACCTGCAGAAGAATGGTTTATTTGAAGAGTTTCAGTCAAGATTCAGAATTCACCACATTACAGAAAGAGAATTAGTGAATGACTTATGAATGATCTTCTTAAGGACTCGGACAGTGGACTCATCTCTGTGCTAGTGCAGCGTTCAATACTGTTGACTATAAAAATTTTTTTTACAGCATGCCGTAGGTATTAAAGGTACTGAAATGCAGTGGTTTGAATCATATATATCTAATAGACTCCAATTTGTTCAAGTAAATGCGAAGTCATCTTCACACACTAAGGTTAATTATGGAGTCCCATAGGGTTCTGTGCTAGGACTAATTCTATTTACATTATGTTTCCTTTAGGCAGTATTATCAGAAAGTATCTCATTTTCATATGTATGCAGATGATACCCAGCTTTATGTGTCCACGAAGCCAGATGACACACAACAATTAATTAAACTGCAGGAATGTCTTAAACACATAAGGGCCTGAATTCAGATAAAACTGAGGTTATTGTACCCTGCCCTGATCGTGGCAGATGGCTGCCCCTCTGTGACCCTGCTTCTGCCAGAAGTTTCTTCCTGTTAAAAGGGAAATTTTTTTCCTTCCCACCATTTCCAAGTACTTGCGCATAGGGCATTGTTTTGATTGTTGGGGTTTTCTCTGTATTATTATGTGGTCTTTATCTTAAAGTATAAAGCACCTTGAGGGAGCTGTTTCGATTTTGCGCTATATAAATAAAATGAAATTGAATTGAAAAGTGCATCCATCCATCTTCTGAAAGTTCTGTAAAAATGAAGGCTCAAAAAGATAGTGTAAGAGGCTGTGATGCTAGGGAGGACAAGGTCATTCCTTTTATTATTCTGCACTTGCTAAGACACTGCCTGGCGTTTGGTGAATGCTTTATGCTTTAATCTCATCAAGTTTGAGCTATTGTAATTCTCTCTTCTCTTGTCGCAGCCAATAGACCATCTCCTGTCTCCTGCTTGTTCAAAATTTAGCTGCCATACGTTTAGCATAAAAGACCACATCCCTGTCCGCACTACACTACATTGGCTATCTGTAAGAATCAAAATTGATTCAAAACATTTATTCATTAATTTACATGGACTTACATGGACTTGCTTCTGCCTACATTTTACTAATGGCTCATGAACCAGTGCTGCCTATGTTCCTCAGGTCAGAACCTCATCTTTTTTCCACAGCCTGCTTCATTACAAAAGGGAATCTGTTATTCATTTTTTTGTCCTTTCATCAAAGAAAGGCAAATAAAGATGAACACAAATTACATGTTATAGTGAACAATCAAGAAGAGAAAAATCCTGTTAAACATAATTCAAACTTCTGCAGGGTTTCTGCAGTTTTTCAAAATTCTGGCGTAATTCAAATTGCAATTAGATGGCTTTTTGAGTAAAGGGAGAGTTTCCTCTTCTGAATGGCTAATGTCCAGATTGATGGTTTCACTTGGAGGTCAGTCTTAGGCCATTCTGGTGGAATATTTGTTTGTGAGATGAAGCTTTTTTGGTCTTTAATGTTACCTTACTCAAGTGTATATTTTGGTTTTCCACAATTGGAATAGCATGGAAATACCAAAACCGAGGAAACAGAGTTAATGAGACGAGCACTCATTTTTAATGAAGCATCAAATCGATGCAAAGCAATAATGCAAAAACAGACACATTGGTTGTTTTGATACACATGATAGTGCTGGACCCATGTGACCAAAAATTTGTATCACACTATTAATTCTGGTGATTTTGTGGTATGTCATTTTATAATATTTGGTGGGCCTTGATGTCGATTTACATGGGCTCATTTTTCTCTCAGGACCATATACAGTGCCGTGAAGAAGCATTTGCCTCCTTCTGGATTTTTTTGGTTTTTTGCATTTGTCAGATTTACATGTTTCAGATCATCAAACAAATTTTAATATTAGTTAGTAGTGACCAGTACAAAATGCTGTTTTGAAATGATGGTTTCATTTATTAAGGGAAAAAGGCCAAACCTACCTGGCCCTGTGTGAAAAAGTAATTGCCTTGCTTGTTAAATCCTGAATTAACTGTGATTAACCCCATATTTTGGAAAGTTGAGTTCAATTGCACTAGCCACATTCAGGCCTGATTACTGCCAGACCTGCTGAATCAAGAAATCAATTAGAACGAGTCTGACAAAGTGAAGTAGGCTCAAAGATCTTAAAAAGCAACACATCATGCCACACTCTAAAGAAACGGCTGAGAGACGAAGTAACAGACATGAGTCAGTCTGGTAAAAGGTTATAAACACCTATCCCAAACAACCATTCAGACTCACATGCACACCTATGGGCAATTCAGAATCACCAGTTTACCTAACCCCACTAACTGCATGTCTTTGGACTGTGGGAGGAAACCGAAGAACCTGGAGAAAACCCACAGAAACACAGGGAGAACATGCAAACTCCACACAGAAAGACCCGGGCAAAGGTGAGTTCAAACCCAGACCTTCCTGCTGTGAGGCACCAGTGCTAACCATCACACCACTGTGCTGACCCAGTGCCATCAGAAAAAACAATATATAAAATAAATCTCACAACCAGCCCTACTACAAAAACGAGCAAGCAAAAAAATAAATAAAAATCAATTTTTAGGGATGCAGAATGGATAACTTCTTCTGGGAAGTGCTGTCTTGAGGTAATGCGATTAGTTCTGGTGGTTCTGTTGGAACAAGAATGAAACATAAACAAACTTTTGGAAACAATTACCAAGATACACATGTTTCTTATCAATCACACTAAATAAACCTAAACTTTATAGGTGTAGTTTCACATACCTTTAGTGATTTCATCCTTTTTCTTTTTCCATTCTTTGGCGATAAATAATTCCTCTAATATGTTGGTGTTTTTGCCTTGTAAAAACTCCCAATCTATATTTTCCATAGTCTTTCAGTAACACTTTAACCTTCTTGTCTGTTCAGGCAAAGAAATAACTACTTACTTTTCTTAACTCTTTCTTGTATAATATTCTTTCTGGTTTTTCCATCGACTGACACTGTGCAGTGTGCTAACACTGGCAGATGGTGGTTGTAATGCACCTACAGACTGTTTGCCAACAAGTATTAAACAACAAAATTAGAAAAAGAAGGTCTTACTAACTACCAGGCTGGACTGCTAAAACATGGAGTGGTGAGTTTAGATGCCTCCATGCAGACAGGACAAAGCTAAGGACTACATCTGACAAATCTTTATAGAAGTGCTTCAAAAACTAAACTATAAATGAAAATGAAGTCCAGTGCAAACTCTTCCGGGGAACGCTAGCAAGTGATAAGTTCTGATAAATCCTGATGTTCAGATTCTTTAACAAAAACACATTTTACGTAACATGCTTAATGTGACACTGAATCTAGCTAAATGACCTTTTTGGTGTTTTCTACTTCAGACTAACTGTTGGAGTTTCTTAATTTGCTATTTTAGGCAATGTGTTCTAAATGTTGTTATTTACCTATCAAACTAGTCTGTAGTACAGCAAGCTGCACCTCCACATCCAGCCCACCTCCAGTTCCACATAAGCATCCTAATTGTCACGCCACTTCCCATTACAGATGTCATTCCTCATGCCACGCTCCCATGCCCATGTGCCTGGCCAGCTGCTCGCAAGGGGGTGGAACGTGAAGCGAGGGCAAGATGGCAAGTGTTTGCACATATCGGTGTCACTCAAACTTTAGCCATTAAATGAAAAAGAGTTTGTTGAATCATTTTTCCTTGCCAGACTAAATAAATACAGTAAAGTACATAAAGTCTTCTGAGATAAAAAATGATCCTATATACTCAAGCAAAGATTTGCATAACCAGATGCCTTTAAAAATAAACTGTTATTTTTAAATTACAGTTTGAGGTACTTTAGCCAGCTTAGTGAAAGTGTCCTTTTATTTAATAAATAATGGGGATGTCATTTTAATGCAACTCCACAAACGGCAAATTTGCTAACGTTGCTCACAGAGGAAAACTATAATCATTGTGAGTTCTCATGCAGCCTCTGGGCAGGAACATCTGTAAAAAGAAGTGTTAAGTACACGAGGAATACATTTGAACAGCTTGATATTAGACAGCTTTTGTTCTGTCTCATTACCTCAGCAAATGTAATCTAGGACTCTGAAAATATCCTTCTGAGCACATGCACCCGCCTTGATAGCATTTCACAGGTACACTCCTTCCTTCTTGAGAGCTGTTGCACCTGACAACTCCTCCAACCCAACCTGCCACCACCTGAACAAAGCTGAAACTATATTTGGAGAATGAGGCAGGAAATGGAGGCCACCCACGGTCGACTGGTGAAGGCTTTGTCTAGAGGAGGAGGAGGAGGAACCTGAAGCTTTTTTAAAATGAGACACTTTCAAAGTAGTGATGATCTCACTTCCTGCTTGGCAGGTCTTGTGAAGCGACCTGTGATGGTATTATTGAAAGGCTGGCCAGAAGCCACTGTAGGAGCAGGTCTGTGCTCTGAAATGCGGGGACAGAAATTCATACAGGCACACATGACACACATTAATCACTGTGAGAAGGAAAGGGAGAGTGAGAAATAATAGAATTCCTCAAACCTTTTTATTTCCACGAGCTATTTTCAATATCGTTCATGGGAAACATACAGGGGGAATTTAACCTGACCAACAAGCCAGCATCCTAAATCACTTTCACAATGTGTGTGTGTGTGTGTGTGTGTACGTGTGTGCTTCTGCTGGGGATTAATGCAAAAATTGTTTTCTAGTGGCTTGGAGACTATGGAGCCAGTTTTATAAAAAGGAGAGTTAGCTGCAACATACAGTGCCTGCGTGATTCAGACTCGTTCAGCACTAACGGGAATATACTGGGATGGAGGAAACTGATCATTCCATCTTGCAGATTTTCTTATTTTTTTTAAATGTGAGAACTTATGTTAAACAGCTGCTAATAATTATTTCCAAAATTCAGCTCTTTGATTTGGCTTTGGGAAAAGTAATTTGATTTGCTCTGACTACTTTGATGAGCTTTGTTTCAGCTGCAGGACAAAGCTCCTAAAAGTGAACCCAACTGCAGTACGTAGCATCAAATGGCAGATGGGTAAATTTAGCGCCTACATAGTAAGCATAACAGATTTCTTTGTTACAAGTAGAGATGTCACCAGAACCAATCCTTACTGTACCATTAAATACCTAAAGTCTGAAAACTTAACAGTACTTGTCTTTTTTAAAATACCATAGATACCATAAGCAGCTTATGTACCAATAGGATTGGGCTCTCTGGGATTTATAAAGATTTTTGTGAGATCTCGACAATTTCAACATTTAACTATTAAACAGTCAACCTGGCTGGTGAACATGTTAATGTTAGCAATTTAACTATTACCCACATTAGCTGTCGGTTATCATTAAGGTAGCAGCCAGCAGCCATGGCTAATAATAAAACGATAACAATAACGTTGGAGCTATAGGCAGTCCTGTAACATTATAAAATTATTTGTGTCTAAAAAGTGTTATATTTCTCTTAATGATCCAGATTGAAGTTGAGAAACATCTACCAACAACTAGACAGAAACAGCCTTACCCTGTGGTATTGAAAATTATATCAAATATCAACTGTTTTCCCGTGTGTTGGTATTCAGTTTGAAATTCTAATCAGTAGAAACACAGTTAAAATATGACTGAATATCAGCTTGCGATATACCAATTTATGAGCACACCATCCAAAGTAATTTTTTTTGCCACAGCTGCCCTAAATTAATAGTATTGGTAATTACCAAAATCAGTTTGCTGTAATAGTTAATCCATCAGGAAGCTCTTTAAATATTGTTAATGCTAAAATCAAATTATTGTTGTTTCAAATATTGAAGTTTCAAATTGACTGTTTTACAAAAAAATGCAGGAGAAAATAGTAAACATCTTTTTTTTTTGAGTAAGATGCCAAATTACAGTTATTTTCTCCTATTGCTGAACTGAAAGTGTAACTTTAGTGGTTGAATGGTATGTTTGATTAATTTCTGACTTCTTAGAGAAGTCCAGAAGTCGGCACGACTCAAATTTGGGTATAAAAACGTGAACTCATTTTGTCATTTTCCTAGTAAATAATAAAATGATTTTCAGTGTTAAACAGGTTTGTGACAGATTTCTAAAATATTTGTGCTTGCTTTTATGACAGGTGGTCTAATAAATTTGATAAGCACTGTAGCTTTATAAGGTTGTCTAGTAACACAACTTCAAATCAGTGTTGCTTCCAACTTGGTCTATGTGCAAAACACATTTTCCATCAGGGCTGTGCCATACCATCCACAATAATACCAGAATAATTTTTAGATGATATAAAAACGTAATATTGTGATTGCTATAGCAATGCTGTACGTTTCTGTTCACTTTGCACAATATGCAAGAAAACTGTTCTCACTAAAGGCAGAAGCAACAAATATGTTTCACCACTTGAGGCAAAAACACACCGTCGACTACAACCAGCCTACGAAGGAGGAGATGCTAGCAGCTGGTTATGTGCGATCCAAATGAAAACCAATGACTCCACTGAGTGTCGCTGGAACACATGCTAGCTGCACTCCATATGACAGGAAGAGCAAACAATGGCTGGAAAGTACTGATGCAGTTAAGTGGTGGAAAAGCAGAGTTTTCAGCACCTGGTTAAAAAGCTCGACCCAACATCCCAGACAGAAAATATTTTTCAGTTAAATTGTATGACAACCTTGTGCAGCTCCTTTGGATTTACATGGTTAAGTTAGTTTAGTTTTTGATAAACTAAAGTGCTAAATTTTTCAGATAAACCCTACCTAGGCTACTGACATGGAAAATGTCCATCGTTAACTTAGAGCTCTGAATGCTACTGCCTGCGAGCTGCAAGCATAAATAAAACATTGTTCAATTTTATTCAATTTTGGTCTTTCAGAAATATTGCTATCCAGATTTCCTTTGAAATAACATGATATAATTTTGAGGTTGTATATTTCACCCCAGTTTTCCATATTAACTTCAACTGTGTTTGCATGTTGTTTAAGCTACTGATCAATCTATTATTGCATGTCAGTTACTGCATATTTTTCTCATCCTGAACATGTAGGTTCTACAACAGTGGTTTATTTAGAATAAAAGAGCAGCTAGCATAAGCTAAAATCATCCGAAGACACCAGTTTTTAACAAAGCAGCAGCCATGTGTTTGTGCTCACCAAGAAATGAGAACTATATGATTGCGTGATCATGCGGTTAGCTTATATTTTGTCTTTTTCATTTTTATGCATCTCCATGAATCATATGGCTATGGTAAAGATTCTCAGCAGAAGGCGGCTTTTTAAAACAATCCTTTTATTTAAACAAAAGAGAGAAATGTATAAGTTACATGTCTGAAACTGAAAGATTACATTGGTTTTATACATTTATTTCTCACATCTTTGTGACATTTACAGAAAATAAACGATCATCATTAATGTTGATTTGGTCGAGCATGTTAGAACATCCTCAGGGTTTCAGATCTTTTGTGTAAAGCGTGTTGATTTAAGCTTTTCATTACATACAGTAATGCTTAAACATGACTGAGCTTTTAAATTCCCTGCAGCTGGAGATAAACTTTTTTTTTCCATCCGAATCATGGTTCATAAAATAAATTGTTATTACAAAAGACATAAAGACATTTGGCGAGCAGCAGCCAGACCGTGTATCGAGAGAGGGTTGAAAAGGAGCTGTTGTGTGCAGATCCTTTCCTGTGCTTCTTCCTCTTTTATGGTTTGACCTTTCTCTTAATTGGCTGCCATGTCTTTACGCTAAGATTCTGTTGGTCTCCTAGCCAGGCAATTTTTTCTCTTTTTTTCCCTCAGCTAAAGAGTGTCCTTATGACCCATAAATTGGAAGTACTTTAACCTTTCCTGAGTGTTCACTTTATAGTGCTCTCTTTATTCTTTTATTATGCAGATGAGATGATTTTTTTTTCAGACCTAAAATACCCGCTTGTATCAGCTGTACATGTTGTTTATTATATTATTTTTTTTCTCAAAATCGTCTTGTAAAGCCACATTTTAAAGACTGCAAAATATTGTAAATCCAATTGCATGTATTCACTTGAGTGTAAAGAAGCACGGTTTAATTCATCGTTTGGGATGCTGCTCAAATTATATTGTCATTACTGTCAACAATTTCTAAATTAATTCAATCAAAAAGAACTATTATATCCCTCACAAAATAATCATGACATCTTATTTTCATCATTTTGTCCAGTTTTCTATAAAAGCCATTACATGTGCATGAATCAACCATCTATTAGGCTAAATAAGGTTCATAATACATCTGTGAGAATGTATGTGTGCACTCATGGTGTAATATACTTGATGTATTGATATGTTTATTTCAATTTTTTTCAAGACCTCATCCTGTGACTCTGACCCTGAAATCAATACCTTCATTTATGGTCCACCACCTTCAATCAATTCTGCCCCTGTCTCCTCTCCACAATGCACTGCCTGTGACTGGACACATGTAAGCAGAGCTCCAGCTCGCTGTCGCTCTCTTTTCTTGCCCTCTGTGTCGCTGTGCTGAGGGAGGTAACTGGGCACTCAAGTCTTAGATTGGCTACTGGTCACCATCCTAGAACTTTCACATTGCTCTCGCGACCCCCTTCATTGGTGTCGTCCCCCAGCTTTCGCCTCCCTGCTCGTGCTCATGACAGGCAGCTATATGGCTGTGATTCATGAAAAACAAAGTGCACAGCTCTAGGAGAAATGAGAGAAGCGCATGCAAAACAAATGCAAAGGGTGCTTAGGTCTGTCATGAGCCTCTTTCTCTTTCACTGCTCTGCTTTTTGTCTCACTGTTTCTGGCATATCAGCAAAAATGCATGATCTCATTCCCTTGAAATATTGATGCTGTGTACATGGAGATATGGTGTGGCATCCTTTTGACCACAATCCAAAATTCTATTCCTACCAATATAAGCACCGCTGTTAAGACCATCGCCGCAATTTAGGCGAGGTCACCTCCTTTTAGAACAGCATAAGGTCGAAGAAAGCCAGGAGGTTTTATTCTTCTTAAAAAGCATGCATGAGCTGGTAGTATTGCTCAAACAGCCCTTTGCCTTCTCTGGATTTATTAGCCAATTTCCACTACCATTGTCTTTCACTTCAATCTCAGAAGTGAGGGTGCAGCGGGCAGAATATAGGGCTGCAATCATCCAAGTGTGTGGCGACAAAACCTCCAGCGCTTGCACCTGGAACTCAATAGATATTCATGAACATTCTCGTATTTAGAGAAGGAAATAACTTAATACCGACAGTGTCGATGGAATAATAGCCATTTCCTGCCTGACTTGCAGCCCCTCAGAAAATGAGATTGCGCTGGCCGTCATTTTTCTTGTCTGCTGGGTGTTTCCACGCTGAAGTCTATGGCTGCCGCTATGCTCCCTGCATTGGCAATGAGGTACAGATAGAGAGAGGGTGAAGAAAGAGGGAGGATGAGTGAGAGAAAGGGTGACTTTAACAGTAAACAAAGGATTTGTTGTCAGATTCACAGGGAATAAAAATGAAGGTTAAACAGAAAATAAAAACATAAAGTGTAACAGAATCATAATATGTATAATTTTCTGAAACACTAGTATGGTGTATTTCATCCTACCCTGGTTTCCTGAGGTAAAACACCTTCTAGGCTTTAGTGTAAACAGGACAAAACCTGATCCAGCCTAGAGAGTGCTGTTCCCTCACTGAGCCAAAGCAAATATTGCATTCGAACAGTGATTAAGATTGATTACTTCTGTAAGGGATGGGGAAACGAGCATGTCCACTAAGGAAGAGAGACAGAAAAAAAGGAGAGTGAGAAAAAGAAGATAGAAGAGGAAGCTGAGTGACAAGAATGGATGCCTGACCTGAGAGACAAAGGAATCTTTCCAACTATTCCCTACCATTACTTGGCCTGTCACGTTATCCCCACCACTGCTCTTATAAATTAACCATCTCACAGAGGACTTCAATTCTGCAATCCTCTCTCCCCTCCACAATTAGGTTTCTCTCTTTGTAAGCTTTACCCAACTCTTTCTTTTACCAAGGCCTTCATCAGCATGGACATACATCACAATTTTCCTTTTCTTTCCATTTTTCAGGCTTTTATATTTTCCATTCATCATGGTTTTGTGAAGCAAGGGTTATAAATGCTACTACAATGGAAAATCTTCCACAAACATAAATTTGGACCACTATTTACTCAGTAAGCAATGCATACAAATCCAAAACGTTTTCTTAGTAAGTTCAACAAGGCTTGTCACGTCAAATTGTGACTTATACTGAGACTTGTGGTGCTTGCAGGTATTGTTGAGTGTAAGCCACTCAAATGCTCCAAGTAAGTAAGTTCTTCCCCCTCCCAATTCAAACACGTAATCCTAGCTATGGTGACAGTTGTAGGGCAAACCACTCTGGCCGCCGTTGAACAGCAGTCAGTCTGCTGTTTACATCAGCTGTCAATATGACTGCAGTGTCAGTATGTTGGGTGTCCATATCTATTTACTCGGAAGGGCTGTAAAACTTTGTGAATGGAATCCGATACGAGCCAGTGAAGCTCAATTCTCTCTGATGACGATATTGAGGTGAGTTGTTGAGGATATCTAAACTTTTCTGTCTGTAAACGCTTCTGTTTTTGCTGCTGTTAGCTGCTGTTTATGCCATTGTTAGCTGCTGTTAGTCGTCTTTAGTGAAACTTTCTTTGAAGTGTCTCTCAGATTGTTGGACTTTGGCACTTGGCAAATAAATTCTCATACAATTTCAGAATGTACTGAAAGTAATTTTTTTGTCAGAGGAAACACTTGAGCCTAACATTAGCTGGCATAATGTTAGCTTATTACCAGCTGTTGTTTCACAAATGTTAAATGGTCATATATAGTTTGAAAGTAATCTTTGTGATCTTTAAATTAAAAGTAACTTATTTCTAGCCCCAAACATGTAACAAAATTAGGCGGAACATTGATGTCCATCTCGGCCACTGTATTCAGGATGGTGGGGCACCATGGTGGTTTTCGCAAACTGGTGCTAGTTTATGAGAACACATCAAGTTGTTGGAAGATGTAATTACACACAACTATATATAATGTATACTAGTATACTTATGAGTGTAACATTGTTTTTTCTATTAAATAACCTAAAAATATACTTTTTGTAACTTTAAGTTGTGAAAACTTTCTGCTGCCTTTTGGACATCTGCTTTGCTTAAATAAAGGCTCGCTTTTTGTTCAATAATCCTGTCTTCAAAGTCTGCATTTGGATCCACATTCTTCAACACATGACAGCATTGCGTTGGTTTTAGTCGTGATCTTATTACTGTCAATAATAATCTATGCTATTTTTTGATTGTATTGAGCATACTATATTGTCAAAAGTATTCGCTCATCTGCCTTCAAACACATGAACTTTAGTGACATTCCAATTCATAGGGTTTAATATCATGCCAGCCCACTCTTTGCAGCTATAACAGCTTTAACTCTTCTGAGAAGGCTTTCCACAAGGTTTAGGATTGTGTTTATAGGAATTTTTGCAGCTGTCATTCCGTGAAGCCCTCTACGCACTGTTCTTGAGCTAATCTGAAGGCCACGTGAAGTTTGGAGGTCTGTAGCGATTGACTCTGCAGAAAGTTGGCAACCTCTGCATGCTATGTGCCTCAGCATCTGCTGACCGCACTCTGTCATTTTATATGGCCTACCAATTCATGGCTGGGTTGCTGTCATTCCCAATTACTTTGACTTTTTAAATTGCCACTAACAGTTGACTGTGGAATAATTAGTCGTGAGGAAATTTCACCATTTGACTTGCACACGTGGCATCCTATCATGGTACCATGCTATAATTCACTGAGCTCCTGAGAGTGACACATTCATTCAGAAATGTATGTAGAAGCAGTCTGCATGCCTAGGTGCTTGGTTTTATACACCTGTGCCCATGGGAGTGATTGGAACATCTGAATTCAATGATTTCGATGGGTGAGTGAACTTTTAAAAAACTTTCCAGACTTGTAACAACAACCTGTTTCTCAGGATGCGCGCCACTTTCTTTTTTCTTCTTGAAAGTGACTGCTCAGGGACTGTGCAGACTAGCTATGTCAGGTGGTCCTGCATATCTTCAACCTGAGCCTGAATCTGGAGACGGTTTCTGAACTGTGGAAGACTTCCTCCATAGTTCCAGTGCCAAAGATTGCACATCCCAGGGAGTCCAACCACTACAGACCTGTGGCCTTGACTTCTTATCTGATGAAGACCATGGAGAGGCTCGTCCTGCACCACCTTCGCCCACTGGTGAGCCTACCAGCCTGGCATCGGAGTGGACAACGCTGTCATCTACCTGCTGCACAGATCCCTCTCTCACCTGGAGCAGACTGGAACACTGTGAGGGTCATATTCTTTGACTTCTCCAGTGCTTTCAACACCATCCAGCCTGCACTGCTGAGAGGGAAGCTGGAGGGAGCTGGAGTGGACGGGCAGGTGATGGCATGGACCATCGACTACCTCACCAACAGACCACAGTATGTGAGGTGCCATGACTGTGTGTCTGATGTGGTAGTCTGCAGCACGGGGGCGCCACAGGGCACGGTCCTCTCACCTTTTCTGTTCAGTCTGTACACTTCAGACTTCAGGTACAACTCACACCACTGCCACCTACAGAAGTTCTCAGATGATACGGCTATCATCGGATGCGTATCACATGGGAACGATAAGGAATACAGGGGGGTCATCAGTGACTTTGTTGGCTGGTGTGAGACCAACGGACTCCAAATCAATGCCAGTAAGACAAAGGAGATGGTCATGGACTTCAGGAGGAAATCACCCTACAGCACCGGTGACCATCCAGGGTAAGGACATTGAGACCGTGGTCTCCTACAAGTACCTGGGTGTTCACCTTAATAACAAA
>VUQJ01033781.1:0-16655 GCA_015108635.1 Andinoacara biseriatus | reverse complement strand
ATATAAAATATGAATATCTTACAAGTGTTTTATATATATATTTATATGTATAGAATTAAGAAAAGATCATTTCTCTAATTCTTAAGTCTTTCCTCAGATAAATATTTCAGTAACATCCTATGGTGCCAGTGGCAACTAGTTTATCTTGCTTGCAAACCTCCAACCCCAAATACAAACAGCACTGAAACAGGACTGAGTTCTTCAGGGCTCTTGTGGCCTCAAGAGATAAGGACAGAAACAAAAACACACCCACCAAGCTGCAAAGAGAAAGGCTTTTACTTTGGCAAGAAGGATCTCAAAATAATATTTAAACCTGGAAATACCCCATAAATAGTAGTACTAGAAAATAGCAGTAGTAGGTTGTCCTTTAATGCAATGGTTCCTATGTACGGTTCATCAGTATAAACGCTGAATGGCAAGCCAGTCAGTAATTATACATTCTACATTGTTCTATACAGAGAAATGTCTAAAAGGTGAACCAATTTTTGAAGTGCTGCTGAGGTATATTCAGTCAAAATAATTAAACAGAAAAGAAGTACGCAAGAGGATAAAGTGGACAAATTTGACTGCTTACAGCCTGAATGAGTTACTAATCGCCGTTTGTGTCATTTTGAAGCAAAACAATGCTACTCTTGTGTGGGGGTTTAGCAGAGTGTGCAGCACAGAACAATACTTATCCCACCGCTGTGTTGGGTAAGATAGTTTGGCGAGTTTAGTCCCCAGACAGATTTTGGGTGCAGCATATCGCTTCCAAGCATGATAGTTCAAAAATGGTGGCGCTGAGAGGATGTGAAGTATTTATGGATTTACATAAGTGATCCCTCCAGCAGGGAGAGCGTGAACTACAAAACCCTGATTCTCACAGGATGTAGTCGTAAAGCTATTAGAAAGCATGCAGGCCTCTTGACAGCTCAACTCCGTCAGGAGTCTCAGCAGCAAGTTGTTAAAGCTAAAGTTTCTGTGATCCTTATCCAGCAGCACCAAATCACGAAAATCAGGTATCGACTGAGGTGGGGGGAGGGGGGGGTAATAATAATCATAATAATAATAATTTGTGGCGAGTAGAGATTTAAGTGTGAAAAGCAACTTGTGTGCTCAGACAGGCACAGCAACTACTGAGGAAAACCACTTTGGTTCAAGCTGTTGTTTTATGGCTGAATATTAGCACAAAACCAAAAATCTGGGCTTTTCCATTATGCTTCAGAAAAGTCCAAAACTGCTACCACAACTGATTAGAAAGGAAAACAAGCCTCAAAATGGCTCACATTAAACCAGATTAAACATTGGGCTGAGGCCCGGTGATTTAAAAAAAAATAAGAAACTCTCATGCTCCAACCCACCAATCCCTCTTTTTGGTCAGTTGTGCTGCCAATTAAAAATTTAAATATATGAGACACTTAGTCAAATTAAAAAAAAAAAATGTAGTCTTTGGAAAATGATCATCAAAATATTGCATTTCTATATTCTGTTGACTATGAAGAGATTTTTGTACTCATAAATATATCGACTAGACTAAGCTACACCGACTACACACAGCAATTATTTTTAACAAATATTTTTGGTATATCTTAAAGTAGGTAAGTCAGTCAAACGACTGCAGACAAAATAAAGAGACAGAATTTCAATCCTCCCAAAACAGGCAGACTGCAGCTCATCAATCCAGTTTTTTTTTTTGGTACAGATACTGTGCACAAGTAGATACGACGGTACTTCTATTTAAAAACAAAAAAACAAAAACAAAAAGAAAACCCAAAAAAAAAAACCCCACAACACACTAACCCCGTCTAGGCAATGCCACCACACTTCATGTTTGGTGACCATGACTAGTTCCCTCCACAAAAACAGACTGCAGAGCCGTGTGGATCGTGCAGCTGCTGAACTCTCAGCGTCTGCCCGAGCTGTCGTCGACACGCAGACGTCCACGTCCAAACGTAATGTACAGTGTTCCAACGGATCACAAACCAAAACAAGTCACCTTTAATCAGACGCAGGACTGCAGGTCTGCAGGTCACTTTAAAGCTCTCAATGTAATGTTTTCAGTCAGTGTCTATAATCCACACCTAGACTGTCATTTTACAAAGGCTCGGCGGCTACTGCACCACCACCAATGTAAAACTCAGTGTTTCCAGAAGAGAGACTCAGAGAGACACACCGTGTCCCTCCGACCCTTAAAGCAATGATAACCTTTATATCGGCCACTTATTACTTATTTTTAAAGCCTTATAACCACGATTAAAAAGTGATAGTTAAATCTTAACTTATTAGACTTACAAAGTTCTGAAAATGTCAAAAATATAGACAGTAAAGATAAAAGAAAAAAAGTCTCTAAAATATAACTTTGATATGATTTACAACAAGGCCTGTCCAAAAAAACAAAAACACACACAGACACACACAAAAGAGATAATTAAAGATAGAGTGACACACAAACCCCCATTAGTGATTATGAACATTGTGAAATTAGTAGTAAATCAGTTAAGTTTGAATATCAGAAGAGAAAAGTTTGTTTTTGGTTAGAAGAATTTCAAAGATTCTGACCTGCATGCATGTATATATATATATAAATCCTGGAACCTTTCATGGTTCAGGAGGCATGGCAGGCCAACAACAGTTTCCACCTGGCTACTGTTTGTTGTGGGTGCGGGAAAAAAATCCAAGAATCATAAACCCAAAAATATAGGAAAAAAAACCCCCAAAAAGTTAAGCCCACCCTAATTTTAAGTCGTTTTCTTTTTGGTGGCAGCAACAGGATTAATTAATGGTAGATACAATATATATATGTATGTATGTATATATATTTATATCTCAGAGTACCACCCTCATCCCTACATGGTGTGACAGGAGTAGTGCTTGAAGTAAGAAATTGGGCATTAATTTGAGATGCAGCCTGACTGGCTTCACTGAGCCTTGGGGGCAGTGGTAATGGTCGAGGCTTGCACAGGCACAGCAGCCGTGGTAGCTTGATGGTGACCATCGGCAGTGAGCTGAAGACCTCCTGCGCCGGCCGACACCAGGCTGACGGGGTTGCTGGTGAGCAGCGACAGGTTCTGGGGGTTCAGAAAGAGTGGCGTGGTCACCAGATTGGGTGTGTTACCAGCAGATGTGTTGGCGAACAGCAGGTTACCGCCATCCAGAGAGGTGATGGGGATTGTGCCGCTCGATGCCAGTGCTGTGGAGAAGTGAAAGAAACAGCGTGAAGGTAAGAAAAGGTAATGACAGTGAGCATCAGGTTCACCAAAACTGGCCAAAAGGAAAAAAGAAAAAGAAAAGAAAAACTTAATCAAGGTTTAAGTAGGAAAACTGGAGCACAAACAGAAGAATATATTTTACCTTTACCACGTAAAGTTCTTTTTCACATGGCGTTCCCATTATAACACTTTAAGGCTGCAGGAGAAATTTTTTTTTTTTTTTTTGGCACAAGTAATTTTCTCTCAGCAGGATTAAACCTTGTGGGTGTGGTTTAAATTGCTTTGATTTCATTATGCAAATGGAAAATGTCCTCATTTAGTGTTTGCATTCATTATGCTAATTATAGAAATAATGGGTTGTTTGCTTGACCTCAAAATGGATTTTCATTTACTTTTTGTAATCATCTTTTCACTCATTTATGTACCATTCAAATTTATTTAGCCATTTCATTTGTTGAGTCATTAATTCGCTTTAGAGTCTAATTTGATCTTGTTTTTAAGAAGCTCCCTCAGGCAGCTGACCCTTACCAATACTTAAGGAAAACACAATATAAAGTTACAGACCAATAAAAGTTATTTTTGCAATTATTTTTTTTAAAAAAACAAAAAAACTTTTTGATACAGTTTGTGATTAATTTGCATCATCACTTCCTGTCACACTCTCAATTACTTCAGGCTAGTTTTTAATCAAACCAATTAGTTTAATTAAGGCAACATTGAACTCATCTACAGAACCCAATTTAAAAAATGTTGGGGTGTAATATGTAAACCTGAATTCAATAACCTCATAAACCCATATTTTATTCGCAATAGAACATAGAAAACATATCAAATACTCAAACTGCATGGTGGTGGCCTAGAGAGGAAGAAGCATCGCTGAGAGGACCCTGGTTCGAATCCCAGGGCTGGCATCGCTCTAGGCCTCTGAGCAAGGCCCTAACTCCCCAGGTTGCTCCCCGGGTGCTTTCTAGCTGCTCCCTGCTCCACGTTGTACTGTGTACTACATTGTCTATGTGTGATGGGTTAAATGCAGAGACTGAATTTCACTACATGTAAAATGTATGTGACAAATAAAGCTCTTTCTTAAACTGCGATGTTCTTGAAGTCACAAAGATTAGCTCATTTTGAGCAACACGTCTCTAACACATCTGAAAGACTGTACAAGTGAATGGAACTAAAAAGAAACAGCTGGAGGAACATTTTGCAACTAGATAGGTTAATTGGCAACACGTCTGTAACAGGATTGGGTATAAAAAGAACATCTTAGAGAAGCAGAGTGTCTCACATGTAAAGATGAGCAGTGAAGACTGAATATCTCATTATCAACAGCACATAATATAATCAAAAGATTCAAGGAATCTTGGGAAATCTCTGTGCGTGATCTTCGGGGCCTCAGGCAGCATTGCATTACAAGCATGATTCCATCATGGAAATCACTGAATGGGCTCAGGAACACTTCCAGAAATCAGTGAACACTGTTCACTGTGCCAGCCACAAATGTTGGTTAAAGCGATGTGTAAACATGAAATGCTTTCTGAGGCAAAGCTCATTTAAAATGGACAGAGGTAATGTGGAAAACCTTTGTGGTCAGACAAATCAAAATTTGAAATTCTTTTTGCAGCAACCACCTGGCTTGTTATCAGCGCTCTCTGATGTTATGGGGGTGCATTAGGGAAGGCCTTTCTTATTTCAGCGAGACAATGCTAAACCGCACACTGCAGCTATTACAACAGCATGGCTTCATAGTAGAAGAGGCCGGGATGCTGGACTGGCCTGCCTGCAGTCCAGACCTTTCACCAGCTGAAAACATTTGGAACATCATGAAATGAAAAATATGTAAAGGCCCAGAACTGTTGAGCAGCTAGGATCCCTATATCAGACAAGAATGGGACAACATTCCTCCTCCAAAGGTACAGCAGCTGCTCTCCTCAGTTGCCACATGCTTACAGACTGTTAAGAGAAGAGGGGATGCTACAGAATGTGACCCTGTCCCAACTTTTGTGAGATGTATTAAGGCCATCAAATTCAAAATGAGCTAATAGTTGTCTTAAAATAATATATTTTCTCAGTCTAAACATTTTACATTTTCTGTGTTCTACTGCAAATAAAATGAGTTTGAGATCTGCGTTTAAGGCATTGCTTTTATTTACATATTACACAGCAGCAAGATTTTTGGAATTGTGGTTGTACTTTAAAAATCATATCATGGAACTAATTACAAAACTGTACTCGCGCACTCTGACTAGAAAATATGTGCACAGAAATTATTCAGTGTCATGACATAGGTGCTCACCTTGAATGGTAGCCAGAGTACTGTTGCTCATAAGAGCAGGACTCAGTGCACTGCCCAGGCCACCAGGAGCCAGACTGAGGAGGGCACCCCTGGACACACAAAGTACAACACAAACAACACTTCAACAACCAGCTGACTTCAACAAAGACGCCTTGCTTGAACATGGCTCATACTAACCCTGGAGTGAACTGCGAGGACGCCATCAGTCCTGGGTTTAGTCCTGCAGCAGCAGCCATAGCTGCAAAACTGGCGCTGGCGGGTAACGAAGTGGCCCCCTGCAGTGCGGCAGTCAGCCCCGGAGCTGCCACCATCACCTGACCCGTCCCTAAAGTGGCAGCTAAGGATGAAGGAGCCTGGGTAACAATGGTGTGCGCCTGCATGCCAGCTTTGCTCTCTGTGGCTGTAGCCTGATTAGTCGTCTGGGACGTGCTTAAAGATGGAGAGCTGGTTGCCGTGGTAACCACAGGCGCCGTTGAGATGACTGATGCAGTGTTTGTGCCTCCAACTGTCGTGCCTTGTTGAAGAGAGAACATAATTTTTATTCACCTTCTACTACACCTTGGGTGTACACAGACAGACAATTAAGACCACACACACCTGTGAAAGACAAACTGGGGATGCTGGTGTTGGTGAGAGGCATCACTGGGTTTACAGTCAGAGTGGTGGGTGTGGTAATAGTTGGACTGCTATCAAGGCTTGCTGTGCTGGCCACCTGGATAAAAGAAGAGGGAAGACTAAAGAATTTAATAACTGTTCCAAACAACACAGTCAACATTCTGACATTCTAGCTGAGTGCAAAGAACATAAGAACTTGGCCTATAATACAGTGTATATATATATGATGGGCATTGCCAAAATTGCATGCAGGGAAAGGTGGATCTGAGAAACAGAGGACAATTCACACTCATGCAGGGGTGACTTGCCAGTCACAAGGAAGCCACATACTAAAATCACACACTCTTTTTTCCAAACTCTACATAGGGACTAAAATTTGCAATATGAACATTATGTTGTTATGCAAGACCTAAAACTAGGGAACTTGAGGTCATAAACTTATTAGACAAATATTCACTGGGGTTCTTTTCCTATAGATGTTTATAGAGTCAGACTTTCCCCCTGCTGGCCATAAGACTGAATGCAGATTTAAGATCAAGATAAGGTTTATTTGTCACATGCACAGTTATACACAGTACAACGCACAGTGAAATGTATTTTGTACCTGCAGCCCATAAAAGGTGTTAAAAATACATAAATAAGAAGAATAAAAATAAGTAATTTACACTATACAAAATATAATAATTTACATTGTGCAATAATTTTACTTTTATGGTACTTGTGCAATGGCTAGACTTTTCAGAACCAGAGACAGCGCCCTAATTTTATGCACAGTCTCCTTATGTGATCCACATATAGGCATATAAACCTTAAATAGTAATATTAGATTGAACAGTGCTCAAAGAGTCAGTTCAGTGAGAGAAAGTCTTACCAAAGGGCTGCTGGGGGTAAAGATAGTTTTGATAGGGGTGTTGCCTCCTCCACTGTTCCCACTACTGGGAGGATTAATCCTCTTCTCTTTCTGTCGGCGATTGCAGAACCAGACCCGAATCACCTCCTTCTCCATGTTGAGCTGGTCAGCGATCATGGTGATCTCTTCAGAGGTAGGTTTTTGGTTCTGCTTGAAGAGGGCAAAGAAGCCAGGGATTCCCTGTCAGCACTGAGGTAACTGCTGTAACGGTTTTGTTTTTTCATTTAATGAACATTAACTTCAAAAATGTGTTTCTCACCTCCAGAAAGCTCTTTTCTAAGGCCACTCGGATGTTGGTCTCGATACTGGTTCTTTTCTTCCGTCTGCGGTTGATTCCCTCTATGCCCATGCCCTGGGAACCCAGGCCACTGGGGCTTGACAGGGACTGGTCAGATGTCAGGTTCTCTGCACAAACAGCATTGGCACAAAGGACAGGAAGGGAGGTAAAGACAAGGTATGCATCCATACACAACTCATCCTGTCCCCATTCCTGAGAAAACAAGAGTGATAACCTGATCATTCAGGTGGGTTCAGAGACAAACCTGCATCATTGAGCCACTTCTCCAATAATGGCTTGAGTTTGCACATGTTCTTAAAGCTCAGATTCAAGGCCTCAAAGCGAGAAATAGTAGTTTGGCTAAAATCATTTCCATACAGCTTCCCCATGGCCAGGCCAACGTCCCCCTGTGAGAGGCAGAGATTTAATTGTGAGTCATTTATAGCAGTACAGCCTTACATGTACAAAGATCTGATTATGAAAACAGTGACGTGTTTGCTATTAAAGGAAACGCGCACAATTGCAAGTCAAAATATGACTGAAGTTGTGAGGATCTAATGAATCTCTACAATCCTACACAAACCTGCGTGAAGCCCAGTTTGATACGTCTCTGTTTGAAAGTCTTGGCAAACTGCTCCAGCTCCTCAAGATCACTAGGCTCCTCCAGTGTGGGAGTATCCAACCGTTTGGGTGGTGTCTGACTGTGGGGCAGGGACTGAATAGGTGTGGTTGCTGTTGTGCGGGTTGGAGTTGCAGGCTGGAAAGAGCAGAAATAAGACAAATAGGATTGTTTCATGGGTTAAAAAGAAAAAAAAAAAGCCCCCCAAAAAAAGAAAAAAGAATAAATAATTGAGAGTAAATCAAATGTCTAAAACTTGTCAACTTGTCAAATGTAAGCAATGTCAGTGGAGCTGAAGACCATTTTAAAGTTGGCTTAAAAGATGTACTTGCATCACTACGAACCTGAGTTGCAAGGGTGATGCTTGGTTGAGTCGGCAGGAGGTTAGCTTGGCTTTGAGGTAGTTGAGTTAGAAGACTCTGGGCTTGCAATATGCCTGAAGAGGGGACGATGGATGGGAAGGAAAGATTAAAAGAAAGCTTTGATACCAATGCAATACTTGGAATGCATCTCTCTTCATTGTACAAGACATTAACTTACCCTGTTGGGCCTGCGATGTCTGTGAAATGATGAACTGAGCGGGCTGCAGTGGTGTGGCAATAGGGTGGCCAGGCTGAACCAGAACAAACTGGGGCAGACTTAGATTCTGCTGTTGCAAAGACTGCAGAAAATATGAAAACAATCATCTAGTTGTTTATAAAGCTCACAATCCTAAAGACTTTGATACAACTTTATAGCATGAATCCCACATTGTCTATCATTTATTCTAATCATGTATAATATGTTATAAACTATACTTTTCTATTCTTCTGACAGGGTAGCAAATCAATTTGTATTAAACTATGTGCAAAATGTTTCTGTGTGAATGCAGAAGTTCCATTATTAATGTGCAGTCCTCTAGCACTTTGATGTACCTGAATAAGTATCCTTGCCAAAGTCATTACCACAGATATTTAGGACTAGTTTGTATCGGTTCATTTTGTCTAAAAGAGAAAGCTCAAGTCATTTAGTACATTTGCATATTTTCCTCATTCGTTAGCTGCCTTGTTTACTCCCAGAAAGATACGGCCTGGCTACTGTTCAAAATGTCACTGTTTTTCAATCTACCATCAACTTTTCATGCATATTGTTTTTATGTGGAACTTAATTCTCTTTTTTTTTTATGACTACAAGTTTACAAATACTTTATGTTGGAAATTTTTTTTTTTCCGAACTTGCAGAAACTAAGGTGCATGGGTGATTGTGTCTTACAGGGGCGATCTGGATGGGCTGTGACAGGGGCAACTGGGTAATTGGTGTGGCTGCAGAGGCTGAGATGTTGGCCCCAGTGGTGCTGTTCTGCTGGTTGGCTGAATGCTGCACGGCAGCAGCCAGGAGCTGAGCTTGGGCCTGCTGGAGCAACAGCTGTTGCTGCGGGGTCAGGGTCAACTGAGACAGACAGGAGGGAGACAGATACAGAAGTGTTAATAACAGTAAATTATGATCATCATACAGGTTAGTAAGTAGGTGAGTGTTGTCACGATACTTGGCTTCAATAACCTTGCAAAGCTACTACAATACTGCAGTGAAATATTACAAATTTTTTTGCATATTAATCCCAAGAATATTGATATATTGGTTTTTATTATGTATGATAAGACAGGCACTTTAATTAACCATGCCTTGGTCTAACTTTATGAACAACAGCAGGTTGATTTGATTGTTTGATGAATTGCCAACAATTGTTTCAGTGGCTGCTCCAGTTCACTGAACTAGACCACAGCTCTATTTACTCCAATTATACTGACTTGTGTGCACACACCTTTACAAATGATTCTGGATCAGATTTTTTTTTTTAATTTACCGTGTCAAAGTATTAACTGTAAATTCATCTACAGTATTGCCCTTAGCTTTTAGCAAAAGTATCAAAGTTGTACTGAGTCGTGTGGCAACACACATATGGTCCTCCACACTCAGATGGAGACTCATGCAGCTGAGCCAGGCACAAGTGCAAATGAGCATGTTGATGTCATGTTCAAACTCAAATACACATGCTGAGTACACATTCAATCCCACATCACACTGCAGCTGCATTCAACCATCCCTGGGCCAGGGCTGGATATGAAATGTGTCACGTGGCTGGTCTGATGGTGAGTGCAGAGACACAAAGACTATGTCCAACTAGGGATGAACAGGCACACAGGAAGGAGATGCCAGCTTCAGCCAAGCCATCTTTTCGTCACCTAGCTACAGTTGACTGTGTTGGGGTGTCACCCCAGGATAGGCAACCGGGTTTTAACTTACTCCAGCAATCTGTCCCCCGGCCAACATTAACTGGGTTTGAGGCAATACGCTCTGCTGGACGGAGGTCGGAAGCGCACTCGAGTCTTCCGACTTTGACTAGTGGAGGTGAAGCAGAGAGGGGGATGGGGCTTAGATGAAATCTTAGACGAGTCCTGACTTCATGTCATTATTGCCATCATGAAATTAATTAAAAGCCATTTCAATGAATATTTAATTCAGACAAAAAGCAACGCTAAATAAAAAAAAAACAAAAAACAAACAAACAATGAAACATATTCCCGTGCTACCTGAGTGGCTTTCTTAGAACGCGTCTTTGGTCTTTAAACAGGGAGAGGAATTTGAATTAAAAAGGCAGCGATAAAGTGGGTATTTAAAATGTGCTACAGCCTTTAGAGACAAGGAAAGTGAAGGGAGGGGAGAGTTGAGATGCTAATTAAAATAACTGTTATGCAGTGCATGTAAATTCTGCATAGATTTGCATATTCTCGGCCATCTGTTTCCGAGCAACCACAGAGCAGCTAATTAGCATACAGGGTTGATTAATCTGCCTTGTTGCCAGGCGACACAGAGAGCCTGGCTCATTTAAATGAACTCTTTCTGCTTGTGCATGTTTGAGTAAAGATGAGCATACCTCTGTTCGAACTTCACACCTTTTCATTTTAAAGCTACAACAAATCTGTGACATTACACAAAAACCGTACGTGCGCTTTCCACAAAAAGAAAACAAAAAGTTACTTAAAGGTCAAGTATGTGAGGTTATACACAGGTGCACAGTGTGGTACCTGTTGGAGGAGGGCTTGTGCATGTGCATTAGTGATTGCACTTGTGGTGGACACCGTCTGCCTGTGAAAGTCCAACCCATTGGTTTGGATACCTGAGAAAAGAAAAACATAAATTTATGAAACGTGCTGAGGTTAAAGATGTTTGAGATAATGTATGCTGTTTAAAGAAAAAAAACAAAAAACAGAAACAAAACAGAAAAAAAAATTTCAGGTGAAAGAAAAACTCTTAAAAACATTTTTATAAAAGAATAGCTGTAATAGCTAACAGAACTATGCATTTATTTTAGGAGCATAAAGAAACAATATTGTCAACAATATCAATTAATGTGTCTCTTCACAGCAGCAATACAAAGAAGTGCAGTGACTGCTATCTTTACCCTGATCATGTAATATTCGCAAACGAAGGAAACTGCTCATTGTGGTAAATACCTCATGAAAGAGAGCGCTGCTTGCAAGCATTTTTGGAAAGCTGCCATCTCTGTTTTCAAAATGAAATAATACAAAGAGAAACAGCAGGGGGGTTCTCTGAATTGTGCTGCTAAAATGTCCAAAGATTTGCTGGCTATGACTCTGAAACCTGTTGAATGAGGAGGTAAAACGCAACACATTCTGATTTTTAAAAAAGGAGGAGGGGGGAAAAAATCTGGAGATCACTCACCGGTGTTCCCGTCACCACTCTCCATTGCACATTTAGTAGTTTCTGACTGATTATTCACTTTAGCATCTGAAAGAGCCAGAGAGAGACACTCACAGCCACCAATAACAAAAACCCTTCCTCTGTGATTTCAGGTGAGCTCTCACTTTTGTCAGCTGACTATAACCCTTGCTGTATATCCGGCTATTCTTATTCAACAGCAACGCTTAATTAACATTCACCATTTAAAGCACCAACTTTTTAAAGCAATATTAATCTCAAAAGACTTACAAGAGCATTACAAAAAAAACTAGCAGCAGGTGTCACGCATTCATGAGGTCTTAATGCAACATAGTCACACAATGACATCCACAACCTGCGCAATCCAGGTGAGTTCCATCACAACCTCAGCAAAAACTCACCCGCTCTTGCGCCACCTGTGCTTTCCAGCATGGCTGTTGAACCTATCAAGTAAATCTGCCTTGGCCGGGCAAGCCCACCGACAGGGTGTCCGGCGCTCTCCTCCTCCCTCTCTTCACTCTCCACTGGTCAGCAGCGAGCAGAGTTCAATACAACCAGAGTTACACACAGACACAGTGGCAGTGTCCACGGCACGGTTCACTGAGCAACACTGGGATACGCACACTAAGAGAGCCAAGAGGGTTTAGGCAAACAGCTCTCTGTGCCTCTCCCTGTTCTCGCTTTTCTTTTCTTATAGCTCTGCCCCTTTTTCTCTTTTACTGTGCCTCCTCTGCACTCCCTCTCTCCCTCTCCTGTGTGCCAAGATTGTCTGTACTTCTGAAAAAGTTCGCCCTCTCCCTCTCTTGCTGGAATGAAACAAACGACAAGTGCAGCTGGCGGCCTCCTCCAACTCGGCCGCCCCCCCCACCCGTCCTCCTCCAACTCTATAATGAAGCATAATCAGTATTCAGCTGATTAAAGCCGTATGCAAATCTGCCCCTGCCTCGTTAGCAATGCAAGGCTTTGAAGTCCTGCGAGCAACGCATTTCACACCGGGTTCTGAAAGCTTTCTGCATAATTTAAACCCCTATAAATATTTATCAGCTCATTAGCATATTAATTGGATGGCTTTTGGAGGACGATAAAAAACAGGGGAATAAGGATGACAGAGAGGAGAAAAAAGTGCTCAAACTAGTACTTGGTGCAGCGGAGAGAGGGGAGGCAGCAGCACAACACCAATTACTGTGCGAGTGTGGGCCTAAAAAGTAATTAGCTAAGAGCAGGTAGAGGGCTGAAGATATCCCAGAATGCACTATGAGGTCTGTCAGCAGTGGTCTAGGCATGTTAGCAAGGCGGACTGCATTAACAGAACGTCTACGACTGTCCGCTCAGAACATCTCCAGCAGTCGTGGAGGCTCGGCCCAATCGCTAAAGAGGAGGGGGGTACGAGTGCGAGGGGGGGAGCTCGCTCAATCGGAAATAAATAACTCCACATTAATCCACCACAAGCCTGTCATTACTGCTAGACCCCCTGTGGCTAAGGCATTCCACAGTGAGCGGCTACAGAAAGTGGGTGGCGGGTTATTGCTGTGAATGTTTATGTAGTGTTTGGGGATTAGCATATTTAGATTAGCTTTACATTCCAATAGTATTTCCTTTTGGAGCCACTTTAAATTCATTTTCAACAAACGCTGAGTGTTAATACAGCAGGAAAACGGCTCTGTTACGGGGCTGCACTGGTGTCCAGTGAGTCATAGCGACTAGACTGGAATGCACTGCTGTACTGTGGTCTAGAGGGGCAGGGGCTTACCAACTAAATCCACAACAACTGCTCCTGTCGAAAGCGCTAATCAACTTCTTCACTTATCCTGACTCACAAAAGGCATTTACATATGAGCTGACCAAGGGAAACAATGCCAAGAAGGCCCTGATGGCTTTAATGAGGTGCATACTGGAAAACAAGCACACCTTTGTCAGCACAGGCAAGTCTTCACTCACCAGCGTATAATGGCAGCCATCTCTAAACTGCAGATAACCAAAGACCCTACACATTTTTCTCTGCCCAAATAGCTCCAAATACAACCACAGTTTACTGTACATTTTAACTGAGTAGCAAATGACATTGTTCATTAGTTACCAATAAGATTAACTTTCATTATCATTTAATCTGCCAATTATTTTTTATTCTCAAAGCCCAAAATGATGTATGATATGTTCAAAGTGACTGATTTTGACCAATGATTCAACACCCAAAACTAAGAGGTTTACTGCAATTTAAATCCAAACAAATGAGAATCTGGAACTAATGAAGACTTTCCTTTATGCCGTAGCTTTTGATAAAAAAAATTCCCCACTACAAACATTTAGAATGGAAGGATCCAGACATTTCACCATTTCCACCCTCCACATCACTTACAGTTATCAATATTTTTCACACATGCACTAGAGCCCTGAACTTCTCTAGACACTACTCTGCAAATGTCAGATGTAGTCAGATTAGACATTAAGGTGAGAGCAGTGCAACTGATAGTCAATGAGTAATCATACTGTGTCCTTGCCTGAATCACACGTAGGACCCATCAAACCATCTCTTGTTGCGCATCTTGTATGAGAATAGAAAACTTTGATCTCCCAAGTGCTACCTTGTAGTTGGCAGTGTATAGTTTATTATTATTATTAAGAGCAGGAATGCACTCTTTATTTAACAAAAGAATTTAAAGTTCAGCAAACTTACCAGAAACTCCGTTCCTCTGAATGCCCCTGACTCTTTGTGTCCAGCTCTGCACTGTGCTGCCTCTGACTGATGACACTATTATGAAACATTTCTATAAGCACTTCATTCCTTTCTTATTAAGACTTGATTTGATATTACTGAGGGTCTTTCTACCTACTTGGCCTTTGGCTGCCATGAAAAATGATCAGATATCTATTTTCTGCCATTTTACTGCCTGCCTGCCAGCCAAATAAAAAATATTTTATATATAGTATGCTACTGCTACCACCTACAAAAGATCAAGTTCTGTTATGAAATCTTGCATTTTTAATTTAACCAACATCTCACATTATTAATATGCATAATAATATACAATATCTGGACTTTTAGCAAACCAAACTGCTTGAAACACAGCCAACAATTTGTGATCCCTTTGTTAATAGACCTCTTGACATGTATACATTAGGGGATGCTGCTCTGAACCAATATGGTCATAAATTTAAATCCTCTTTTACTTACTGAGTGAGGAAATAACAAGGCAAGTAAAAAATGTGTGTACTCTTTGGTTTATAATTGTAATTCTATAATTAGCACAAGTGCTTTCAATGCTCATATACTCCTTGACTAACATGTTTCAGTTTGTACTCTCTTTAGACTTTATGTTCTTCTCCAGCCACCTTGGAAGTAGGTAAAGTTGTGTCAGAAACCTCTATTCTGTTTTCAACAACTGCTGACAATCCCAGGAAGTGGGGTTTGGACCCACCTGGTCCCTCCAATTGTTGTTATGCTTGCAAAGCCTCACACCACACAAGCAGCCCCAATTCTATACTTCTCTATATTATACCTATACTTCTATATTCCAATGCCCAGTGGTGAGCCCCCACAGAGATTTCAGTCTGAGTCAACCCCATTGTTTACCAAGACAGTTATAGCAGATTCCACACCAGTGTGCAAAGTGTGAAAGAGGTCAACCCAACAAACTGCGCATGAGAGGTTAAGAAATAAGTCTTCTGTTCTTGACTTAATGCAACCAAATGAGAAAACAAAGGAGAAGTGAAGGCAGTTATCAGCAGTGCACTCCGACACATGTACAGCTACTTGGTTGAATGGGTTTGCAAAACCTTGCTGTGGAACAATGCTTTATACAAATACCCTGCAAAGAGAATTCTAAATAGCTATCTCATTAGCACGGTAATATGGGATGGCTGGCTGAATACTGCAGAGCCGTTAATGTGAGCAGAGAGATTCAACTTGAGAGCGCAAAACTTAATTAGAACATCCACATTCTGTCTTGCTACCTATATCCTTCATTTTAAATACACAATAAATCAAGACCACTTTTACACATCTGGATGAGTATAAGTACTTAGATTGTTTTGGAACAGCCTGGATGTAATGGTCACAGCAGCTAATCATTCGGTTTGAGACAATTAAAACTAGGCAAAAAGCTTTGTGATTTAATGCAGCATAAAAAATGAATACCCAAACAATTCAGAAATTGCTTTTAATACCAGGCAGTGTATTAAACCCAAACAGTCTGACAACAGAGGGTTGAAGCAGCAACAGTGGACTGAGCTCACAAATGAGCAAAACACTGGAAGCAGTGTAATTTGATGAACAGTAATGGAGCTAACATCACTGCAAGCTACTGTGGTATCTCTCTAGGGTGGTCATTAGCCAACTGTCTATAGGCTAGGTGGGAAATTCAATCTAACCAAATTAAAGTGAAGTTTCTCAGGGACGACAACTCAGCTACTTCAACTTGGCACATACATAGGTTAGCAACATGACCCAGTACTACAGCCTGAATTCAGACACCCATTCAACACCTAGGAAAATAATACATGAATGGACATTTGGTTATTAATGTGTTGTGTGCTTCCCTTTTGTCTAATAGGAAAATACTGCAGCTTATTTTGTATCCAGCTTCCTGACTATTGACTCCACAACTCTACATTACAATCTCCTCTATTTAAAGGAGGGGTATTATTGCAACAATATTTCAGTCTGGATATTTTCAGACAAAAGGCCGCTGTTTTCCTGATGTGCTCTTAAAAAACTTTAATGAAATATAAATGTTTACTAGTGATCTTAATTATGTTAAGCACATGACAGTCATTATCTGCAACAATGTGATTTGTTGCTTCGGCATATAGAGTCTGATTTAATCTTACAAATTACATGTGTTGTCTAAAAAAAAAAAAAAGCCTCAGTTTTTACAGAGAAAGACCAGTTTGGAACATCTGCTTTACCTTGCTTTATTTATAAGTCATTCTTGCCCTGCACTTTTTAGTCAGGAATGGTTCATTTTTGCCAGAGATCACCAGAAACAAGTAGTTACAGTCCTGAGGACACAAAAGAGCTCTTTTTTTATGGTTAT
>VUQJ01033779.1:2120-13665 GCA_015108635.1 Andinoacara biseriatus | reverse complement strand
GTTATTTCTGTTACCATTGTGGGTTTTTCTTTCATTAACCGAGGGGTACCAACAAATTTGTCCACGTCTGTATATGTATATATATATATATATATATACATACATATATACATACATGCACATATATACACACACACACACACACACACAAACATATATATACATTCGTATATTCATATGCACGCTCACGTACTCACACACACTCATGCTGTAATTTGTAGTTGTGTGTGTGTGTTTGTGCACCTTCCTTTGTCATGAAACCTACTCAATAATGGGGGCAAGGAGCTGCAACCATCCCCCCCGGGATCCAGAGGCAAGCAGGGAAGGACCAGGGGAACTGGGCCGTCCACGGCCCACCAGGAACTTGGAAGACCCGAGGCCAAACATCCCGATGACAATCGAGCGCATCCCCCACATGAGGAAGGAGGGAGACATGAGACGATGCCCCAGCAGTCAATGGGCAAGAGCTCAGAGAGCCAGTGGCAATGAGCAGCCCACCCCCCCCGGGTAGACCAGCTCCCCCCAGCACGAGCCGAGAGTGCGGCCACGAGGCCCTATGTGCCCCCAGCATTTTTAAACATGTTTCCAGAGGTGTGCAGACACGGGAGATACTGTAGTTTGCTGTGAGCTGCAGCCCATCCAAGATTCAGGTTTGGTGAGTGAAATTCTAGTAAGTTATTAGTCTGTTTGTTGCCTCCATATAGTTTATGGACACAAAAAAAACAAAATGCCACTCACCATAATGCCAGTGTTGCAGCTTTAACATGTCAGAAACCAATCGGCAATGACATGGTGGCTACATGAATCTTTTATAACCTAAAGTTGGAGCCGTGGAAGGCCCGTTGGTGTCCTCAGTCAGAGGATCCAGGGGGTGGAGGCATGTTTACGGTAAACGAGGTGTTAATTTCCCTGTTAACGCAACACTCAGTATTTCTATGACATGCATTTTACAGGCTGGATTCGCCCAAACGTGAGTTTCATCAGTCGATGCACCTTGCACATCTGTATCCATTCTGCTCTTTTGCCAGGTGTTTTTCTCATTCCTCAGAGCAATTACAATGAAGGCTGATTGCAGAGAATCCTCCAGCCGGCACAAACATCCACCATAAATGGTTTTGGCATCAGTCAAAGAGCAAGTGCTTCCTTTTAAGCACCACCGTCCTCCATCAGCGTTCAAAAATAATGCGCAGAGAAATCCATCAGTGACAGGAAGGAAATCATTTCTCCTAACCACAGCAGCGCTGCCACGAGATCTTGAATTTTAAGTGAGGGGCACGAGGGGACTTGAATAATCTTTCTATCACGTTTAATCACCATCACTAATTGCTCTCTCAACCTACGAGTATAATCTACAGCAGGAGCTCAACAGGTTTGTCTTCTCTGAGGGCTGCTGGGAGTCACTCTGAGAAATGAAGGAAATTACAAACTGAATCCCAACTAGCCGAGGCAGGTCGGCGGGGGGGGTGCATGAAAAACTGGAAACTGGTGATGCATAAGCTTTTGTCAGTACCAAATGGTGGATTATTATTCCAGCAACACTTTAAATATCAGACTTCTCAGAATTAGGATTTGTCACATCCATTCAGATTCTGTGACTGGAGCATTAAAATGAAATACTGAGAGTCTCATTATACAGAACAGCCTTTTTGAAACTTTTTAAGATCAAACATGTTACATAAAAGTACCCAAGTAGCACATTTTCATCCTAATGTCCAGATTAGAGTTGGGACGAGGAGATTACATTGTGTGGAGTGCAGCCCGCTCTCGACTGTTTGGGAACATGAGCCAAATCTCCTGCTGTATAATTGCCTGTTATATTCACAGCAAGGCGAAAGGGCAGCTTGACACATGAAGATGAGAGAGGGGGGGAAATCATTCTGCTCCAAAAATAAAAACAAAATATATTTGAATTATCTTAAATTGTTGGGCTTCTTGCAAAAATTATTCCCCTTGATTTGCAATCCCTCACAATTTCATACTGCATTTTGTTCTAAGCATGATTGTCACATAATAAGACTGTTTGGGCAATTACTGCAGCTTTCATGAGGGAATTACTTTTGCACTTCATTAAAACGAAGCAGAGAATATAATTGCATCTTTTTTCCCTCCCATCCTTCTCCTCAATGGTCCCTTGCTTCCATCTTCTATTTCTTTTTCTTGGAGAATCGCTCACATATTCTACCCAGATGCATGCGTGCACACACACACACACACACACACACACACGTACACTCGCAGAAATCTATTTGAAATTCCAAATAGCTAAGAAGAGTAAGCCTCTTGCATCTCCAGGGAGATGAGACTTGGATTCAAGGTTTTCACTTTGAAAAACAATACACTTATTATGGCATTTTGCCTGCGAGGGAAATCGCTTCCTCCTCTCCCCTCGCTCTCTCTTCTCTGATCCCTCCGTTTGGCAAAGATGATTTAAGGTCTTGTTTAACACAGTCAGAAGCATCTTTGCTTTATAGAGCACATGTTGTGTGTGTGTGTGTGTGTGTGCGTGTAAGCTTTATGGCATGTGAGTATGTGGATGAGCATCTGCAATAAGGCGTTTGTGTGTATGTTAAATACATCCTTCTGGCTCAGCACGTACACACTTGTGCGAGTGTTCCTTTGCTGCTCGGTGTTGTACGGCGTGTACGTACGTGTCTTTTGAAGACGCGAGCAAAACGCTCGCTGAGAATGTAACCTTTCAGCCTCTCTGCTGAGGGAAGCTCTTTCACTTTATTTGCATTACAGTGAAGATGAAAAATAGCACACAGACAGGCTGCCGACTCAACATGACTAGTAAACACATTTTAGGTATAACCTCCTGCAAAAACCCTTCACATCACACAAAATCAGCTCTTTTGTTTTTAATCTTTCAGGACCTTTTGTGTTTTTGTTTTTTTTTTAATCCGAACTGTGTCTGCAAAAAAGTAAATGAACCTCAGACTTTGAGCACTGACTTATTTTGATGTTTTTATCCACTTAAAGCGTCACATTCTGCCTGTTTTTCCTCCTCTAACCTCTCGCTTTGTCTCCACTGGGGAAGACTGAATGCTGCATCTGATTTATTCAGATATTATTTTGCTTTTGAAATACTCCTGTCATAACAAAGTCAAGGTCAGTGTGAGGTTACGTGTGCTGTTTTTCTAAAATGAATCTTCCCCAGCACACAACAGGTCAGCAAAAACTGCAAACTCATTGCAAAGCTTGTGATTGTACATCTGCCCAGTCGATCTATTTCCTTGCGTTAAAGCCAGAGCTAAACTAACTGCACCTGCCTCCTGACAAGGCTCCAAGGCTGCAAGACACAGAGAAGAAGAGAGAAAAATGATGCTTATTTATTCCTGTAAACCATTTTTTGTGAGAATAAATCATCACTTAAGTGCAAGACAAACATTCAGTACTCCACCTCCGGTAACTGCCACAGGTTTTGGTGCAGAAATGAACCAAAGATTCTTGTCAACGCTTTGTTGGAAAAATATATTTGAAGCCGTTTTTCTCTGTGTTTTGAATTATAGTGCAGTGATTTATGAGCACATCTCTGCCGCCACTATTTTCAAAACAGATGTTGGATGCTATGATGGTTTTCATACTGGCATCTTGTATATGAAAAAGTTGGGTGGGCTGCTCCTCTCCACAGACCTGATGGGCTTTTATTCATCGATGAGACCCTAACAGGAAGGCTGCCGTCACAGATCACTTCCATACCAGACCGGCGCTCCTGGCTGGTCAAACGAGGTCCTGTGACTGCTTTTAAAAATGAGATCTGCTTATTTCCAGCTCCATATTTTTATACTTACTTTACTAGAGTAGGTTTGCATGATTCACAGCTCAAAATAATCCTGATTTATCTTATACCGGGCTCCACAGCAGCCCCTCAGTTTATCCTCTGTCTTAAAAAAAGGCTGTTTCAGCTCCTCTCCATTTAAGCCAAGTTTCTCCTGATATGCTGTAACTTCTAAACAGAGTTTAAACAGTTGGAGGTGGTGGAGGTGGAGGTCTGTGCCCACAGCCAGAGCTGTCTGACTCAGATGACCATATGAAGACACCCCCTCTCTTTGACATCATGAAGAGCAAAGATGTGTGTGAGTCTGAGTGTTTACAACACTGACAGGCTGTGATGTCATCCTCTGGTTTCTGCTGTGCAGCCTCGAGATGAACAGTCATCATCTTGATTGGGAAAAAAACAGATGTAACAAGGAGTGGTGACATCACAAGCTCATTGCCCAACAACTTGTAACTGACAACTTGTTAGTCAAGTCATATTTAGTTTTGCAGATAATCCTCCAGATTAAATGTTTTATTCATTATGACCCGAAATGATCGACGGAGCCCATGAACTCAGCAGGTGAGTGTTTGCAGATGTTCCAGCGGTGTTCCTGGGAGGTAACCGCTGTACCGCCTCAAATTTAGAATTCATTTAAAATATTATCAGTTACACACAAACTATCCGAGGCCAGGCCTCTGCTTATAGATCAGGACCTCCTTACTGTTCCTGAGCTCATTTAAGTCCAGCGGTGACCACACTTGTGAGGTCGTAGCAGTCATTGTCAGACGATATGATGTGATTTCTTTGTGCTTCTGAGTTTGTTATCTTAGCTTCTAGTTCTTGGTTCCCTGTTAGATTATATTTGTTTCCCTTTCTGTTTCTCCGGCAGTGTTCTCGTGTCTGTCTCTGTGTCCCATCCTCATGGTTGTCTAGTTTCTCTGTTCAGTTGTGTAAAGTTGGTTCTTGCTTCCCTGCCTGCTTTGCTGTTGTTCATTCCCTGTTGTTTTCCCATTCAGTCCTGGTCTCGTCTCTGTGTTCTGTCCCCCGTGTTAAGTCGGTCTTTTCTCCATATTGTTTACCTTCTGTCTCTGTTGTCACATGTCTGAGTCCCGGCCTCTGTGTTTCTTACTTCCTGTCTTATTTTGTACTCTTTTGTGTTTTGTATTTAGTTTTGCTTCCCTGGTCTTGTCTTCTGTGATTAGTCTCAGCTGTGCTCCCCGGTGTGTCTTATCTCCCTGATTACCTCGCGTGTGTTTGTATTGTCTGAGTCCTCCTCTGGTCGTGTTGTCGTCTGTGGCTCTCCTCCAGCTAAACTTTGCTACATTCTTTCTCATCAGTGGGTCTTTTTAAACATCTGTAGAAAACTTCTTTATATCCGGTGTTGAATTTTTTAAATTTTCACGGCTGTGTGCCCTTTCATTTTGAGCATGGTTTCATCTTTTGTATGGGTGCTCCATATGTGGGATTTGTAGACTTTTTTTGGATACACGGATTTTTCCTAAATGTGAATCACTTGTAGCTGCTGTGTAACAAAGTGCAATAGAAATAAAGGTTATTACCCTCCAGAAAGAGGAACAAATACATATCTCTTCAATAAATAAGTCCATCAATATCAGCTCTCAGACTGCTGCATCCTTCATATGTGACATCATCCGTCTGCAGCCCGTCGGAGGCTCTGAGTTCGTTCACCTGCACGTTCTGAGGCACACTCAGACAGACAGGATGGGGTAATTGAGGGCACGCACACCTTACTGACCCAAATGCTCATCATCAGGACCCTCTCCGCTTTCCACACGTACTATTAATGCAAAGTGGATTTTTGATCACCATTACTGCTGTATGATTTACTCTGGTATAATAAATGGGCCAAAGTACTGCCATGAATTCCCTGGAATCTTTTATAGGTCCTTCAGAACATGTCTCAATGTTGCACAGGGGTAATGACCCAGAATAAATTATTGCTTTTAAATATATAGCTGAAAAATGATATACTGTGTTTGGCAGTTGGGTCTGATGTTAAAGAGTCTGTCCTCTGACTGAAGGTCATAGGTTTCCAGTGAGAGCCGCTGTGTGAAATAAAACTGTTGCAGCTCACAGAGACCAATGCCACTCTGAGCCTCTTTCCTTCCTGATAGTTCGGGCTGGATCAGGTGACCTTGAACCATGTCTTAGATATCCTGCAACAAGTTCATGCTGCAGGCGACTTCCCATGATACACTGTTTCACTCCGCATATGTTGACTGCATGTCATTACATTTTGTCTTCTCTCTCTTTGTATGTTTGTTGCTCCTCTTGTTTCTCTCCCCCTTCCTTTTAACCCCCCCAGCCGGTTGAAGTACATGGCTGCTTCTCCCTGATCCTGGTTCCAAACTCTTCCTGTAGGCCGAAGTTTAAGACCACATAAAATGACAAAGTGGGCTCAGGGGCTGCTGAGGCACATAGTGCATTGCCAACTTTCTGCAGAGTCATTTGCTACAGAACTTCATGTGGCCTTCAGATTAGCTCAAGAACAGTGTGTAGAGAGGTTCATGGAATGGGTTTCCAAGGCCGAGGAGCTGCATCCAAGCCTTACATTACCAAGTGCAATGGAAAGCATCGGATGCAGTGGTGTAAAACACGCCGTCACTGGACTCTAGAGCAGCGGAGACGTGTTCTCCGGAGGGATGAATCACACTTCCCATCTGGGAATCTGATGGAGGAGTCTGGGTTTTGTGGTTGTCTGACTGCATTGTGCTAAGTGTAAAGTTTGGTGGAGAGGGGGGTTATGGTGTGTGTGTGTGTGTGTGGGGGGTCAGGAGTTAGGTTCGGCCCCTTAGTTCCAGTGGAAGAAACTCTGAATGCTTCAGCATACCAAGACATTTGGGACAATCTGATGCTCCAACTCTGTGGGAACAGTTTGGGGATGGCCCCTTCCTGTTCCAACATGGCTGCACACCAAAGCAGCTCCATAAAGACATGGATGAGCCAGTTTGGTGTGGAAGAACTTGACTGGCCTGACCTCAGCCTGATAGAACACCTTTGGGATGGATTAAGGCGGAGACCGTGAGCCAGGCCTTCCCTCCAACATCAGTGTCTGACCTCACAGATGTGCTTCTGGAAGAAGAGTCAGAAATTCCCATAAACATTCCTAAAATCTCCCCAGAAAAGTTGAAGCTGTTATAGCTACAATGACTGGCCCCACATCATATTAAACTTTATGGATTAAGAAAGGATCTCACTCAGGTTCAAATATGTGTGAAGGCAGATGAGCAAATACTTTTGGCAGTATGGTGTATTTTAGCATCTTGATTATAAAAAGCTTCCTGAGAAGACTGTTGTGAACTGATGCTGATATAAATAAAACTAACCATTAGCTAGGCATGCTTTAATATTTTAATGAACTACATCTGAAGAAGAATATTAAAAACAGCTCTTTCATTTTGCTTAAAAACCAGAGCAAAGTGTTAGAAATCTCTTCCTGTGCTGCTCCATATTTACATCTTGTTTTTCATGCATATTGATCATTATGAGATTATGTAATGATGGTGATTAGCTACTTAAAAAGGCAACTGAAAATCCACCCAAGACATATTAAGAACAGCTTGCAATCTGATTGGCTAAATCAATTCAGGAGTTGGTCCGAGATGCCAACAAGCCACAAATATTAATCTCCCCGGCATGATGGATAAATTCTTCGAGTGCATACAGTAACTTCACATAATGCGATGTAGCTGTTTCATAACCAAAAGCAAGACACCAACAGGGGAGCTGCAGTGTGCAGCTGATGCAATCAGCTGGATTATTAAAACATTTTTATTTTGCAATTATAAAAAGTCACAAAGACAGAAGCAAAACATCTCACATGTATAAAAGTGTAACTTTATCTCAATGCAGCTATGATGATGCATCATCTGATCAATAATCCGCTCAGTTAAATAGTTTCAGGGTGCAATCTAGCAGCAGAATAAACAGCATGATATAACTCTGCGTGAGTGCACCTTTTCAGAATGTTCCTCACATCCAAATGATTACAAGCAGGTGTTTTGCTTTTTATAGCTGATGGAGAAAAAAAAAAAAAAGCTTTCTCATCACTGATTTAAACCTAAAGCAATGACGCCTACTGCCCCCAAAGGCATCAGTAATGATTTCTAATCGCTAAGCACCCTTTCTGAAAGAGCACACATTCTTTTCTGTCACCGAAACGTGTTTAAAACTGAATTTTTCATGATGTTCTTTCAGCTCTTTTTAGTTTGTTTTCTTCTTCTGCAAGCAGCTCGTCACTGAATCACCAATTCATTCAACTGTGTTCTATGAGTGTTGCTGTTACCATGGAAACCTTTCTTTTATCAAACACTACAACTGCATGTGAGCAGGTTTGCCATGTGGCAACACGCAGCACATTCACCGTGTGTGTGTAAATAATGCGTGTTGCTGCAGATATAAAGTTGAGCTCATATATTTCTTTGGTGATTTTCATCTGTTCTGAAGACCTTGAAGGACGACTTTGAGTTCTTGAATTTTGTTACGTTCAGGATTTTTTTTTCTTCAGGTGAAAGAATACCTTGAACTTAATCTGCGGGTTGCCCAGTGGATGACTATAAGTCTAAGAAATGTATCAAAGAGCCAAGGACTCTCCACAAAGTGCATCCATTTGTTTCCATTTTGTAATATCAGATTCTTTCTCAGGAAAAATATTCAGCAAATCTGGATTCAGAACTTCAGGCTGCCAACAGTGAGGACCAAAAATTTTTTTCATGGGTCTGAACAATTTGGATAATCACACATTTGAAAAAACTTTGCACAACTCAAGGACAACATCCAGCATAAATCTATTTAATTTATTCAAACTGCTTTAAATTATTAAGCTGCTTATAACTGTTTGTGTCAACAAACGGACACACAATAAATTAAACGGCCATTATTTAATAGAGGAATACAATTAGTACTTTTTTATCTTTTTTTTTTCATCATAAAATTAAGCCACACTGTTTTTCTCTTATTGTGTATGTATGAATATATCAATTAGTTATTGAGTTTAAAATTTTGAAATCATCAAAACCAACATTTTGGGAAGTTTCAATGAGCACAAGTGGTGGAAGTCTATAAGTTTAAATACCATCCAAAGCAATGGACAGTGCACAAGAGAGGTGAAGAATAGAGTGCAGGCCGGGTGGAGCTGGTGGAGATGAGTTTCAGGGGTGAAAGTGAAGATGGTAGAGAGTATAGTGATGGTAGTGATCAGTTACCAAGACTTATACCCGCAAATGCAACCATATATTTAGAACAGGAGAATGGCCCAAAGACTGCACATCGATAGTTATGACATTACGTAAAAAAAGGGAAACCTCAGAAAATGCCAAAACTATCGTACAATTAGTCTAATCAGCCATCCAAGAAAAATATTGCTGAATGTTCTGCTTAAACATCTCCAACCACAGGCTGAGGCATTGCTCGCAGAGGAACAGGTCGGGTTCGCACAGATCTTCAACCTACGACTGATTTGTGAGAAGTTCATTGAGTTAGAAAAGCCCATCTACCACACCTTTGTCTCTTGCAAAAAAATGCTTTGACAGAGTTTGACAAGAAGGTCTCTGGGCAATCATGAGAAGACTCAACACCAGCAGAGGCATAATCAGTGCTACAAGGTAACAAAGAGTATGCTAATGGATGGCAAGGACTTCAGTGATTGTTTCCTGACTACAGTCGGTGTCCGCCAGGGTTGTCTCCTCTCTCCTACATTGTGCAACATATTCTTGGAATGGTAAATGGACTAGCTCTTATATAGTGCTTTTCTACTCTGTCTGAGCACTCAAAGTGCTTATACAGCACGTTTACATTCACCCATTCACACACACTCATACAAGCACTTCCATATGTAAGTAAGCTAAGTGCTTAATGTGTGCTTAATTCACACTCCAATGCTTGCGTCGGAGAGCAACTCGGGGTTCAGTATCTTGCCCAGGGATACTTTGGCACGCAGCCCGGAGCAGCCAGGAATCGAACCCCTGACCTTCCGATCAGGAGGTGACCTGCACATAGGAAGCTTTTCCCCTGTTAAACTGGGAGGAAGATAAATCAGCAATCTCTGCTTAGTGGATAACATTGACCTCATCAGTAGTTCTACCAGCAATCAATCCAGGCAAGCAAGGAACCTAGACTCTGTTAGCCAACGCCATGGAAATGGGATGGAAATTAACCTTGAGAAGACTATGGTATCTGAAAAATGAGAACTGTAAACATCAGGGCTATAGCACTTGAACAAGTCAAAAAATTTCCATACCTTGGGTTAGATAGTTAGATAGATAGTAATTAGATAAAAGAAGTCAAAACCTGCCCTAGCAAGACTCAAAACTGTTTGTAATGATCAGTGACATTAGCTACCAAAGTAAAACTATCACGCTTGTTTGTTCACTCAGTGTTTCTCTGTGCCTTAGAAACATGGACTACAAATACATAATATGTGTATATGAAATGACCTCCTACCATAACCTACTGCAGGTTCACTGGTCTTCCCACACTACCACTGTTGAGGTTCACCGCAGAGTCCAAGGCCTGTTTGGAGACCATAATGCCTTCCTTACTGAGATAAAAAGGAAACCCAAGGGAGCATTGACAAACATGATCCTCCAAGGAAAAGCTGAGGGGACACGCAAAAGGGGACGCCATGTCAGTGTTAGTGTCAGTGGATTGGACTCCCTTTTCGCGCGCTCAGCCATCATGCCGAAGACTGGACTAGGTGGAGAATGGTGGTGAAGATTTGTTTTGCCCCCACTGCGTATATGATGAGTGAAATCTGCTATGATGGATGGTTTGGAGACAGTAGCACTGACACAAAGACTGGAGGCCAAGCGGAAGATGTTAAGATCTTCATTGAGGGTGACCAGGATGGACAGGATTAGAAATGAGTCCTTCAGAGGGACAGTGGAAGCTGAGCAGTTTGGAGACAAAGTTAGAGAGGCCAGGCTGAGACAATTGGGCATGACAGAGCAGGGAGAGTGGATATACTGAACAAAGGATGCTGAAGATGGAGCTGCCAGGCAGGAGGAGAAGAAGAAGACCTCAGAGGAGGTTCATGGATGTGGTGAAGGAGGACATGCAGAGGATTGGTGTGACAGAGGACGACGCTGGTATGGGGACCCCTAAAGAGCAGTTGAAAGAAGTCAAAAACAACATTTTAACATACTAAATAGCTTTTAAATTTTAACCAAAAGTAAGAAAATAAAATAGATTTTACATGAAACCAGCAAATCTTCACACATCCATCCACAACCACTGCTTCTGGGGGGATGAGCCTACCGCAGCTGCCACTCTATCGCAGAGCTAACACAGCCAGTATCAGATAATTAGGATTATTTTGATCTGTGAATAATGCAAAGCTACTCTGGCAGAGTCCAAGCAGTTAAAACACTGCTGCCCATTAATTTTCTGTCACCTGACTGGTATTTGTTTGATATCGGTTGGTTTCTGGGTGCCTGAGGAAACAATAAAACCGTGTTAACCAGCGCAGGATATGATTTCAATCCATTCATGTTCTCAGCAAAAACACTCAGATTTTTCACCCTCACATCTTTAAAAACGTGATCGTGTGAATGAGCCTGAATGAGAGAACGAAGCTTTGTTTCTATCTTCTCTTTCTCTTCACTGCAGACCGTGTTGAGGCTGTACTCATAGTTCTCAATGACACATCCCCACCTAGAGGCGATTAAAGGAATTACAGCTCTTCTGCACAGTCTGACTGTAACTCTGTGTGTGTGTGTGTGTGTGTGTGTGTGTGTGTGTGTGTGTGTGTGTGTGTGCTGGGAGAGA
>VUQJ01033775.1:37430-47976 GCA_015108635.1 Andinoacara biseriatus | reverse complement strand
TTTTTTTTTTTTTTTTTTTTTTTTCTTTTTTTTTTTTTTTACACTGAGCAGGGCAGCGATCCGCCTACACCCTGACTCAGTTCAGGCTACACGGCCTTAATCCGCAAACCAGTCACCAAACCGGTCAGGGGCCCTCCGTGTCCGTTGCGGCCTGCAACGGGGTGCGAAGCTCGGGGAAGGGTGATCGCTTGGTCCAGCAGTTGGGCCCCGCCCACCAGCCTCATCCATTTCGGGCTGGTGGGGGCCACCCGAAAGGTGTAGAGTAGGTAATGGGGAGCCAGTTCCTGGGGAAACTCCGCTCTCAGTACTGTCAGCCCCTGACGGAGGGTCCCATAGGTCAAGGGGATTGAGGTTGGCGTCAGGGTCATCCTCATCAGGGTTTGGGGGAGGCACCTCAACTGGTGCCGTCAGGTCGGAGTCTTGGAAGACCCAGCTATTGTCCAGCGGAGTCCTGGAGTGATAAGGCTTAAGTTTGTCGTGATGAACCACTTTAGCTTTCGTTCGTGGTCCCTTTCTGATGCGGTAGACCAGATCATCCAGCTGGCCTACGACGAAGTAAGGTCCCTCATAGGAAGGTAGAAACTTGCGGACTTTGTGTCTTACTCTCTTGGTCCCTTTTATCAGATGCCACACTACAGCACCAACTGGATACTGCACTTGGCAGACGTTCTTGTCATACTGTCTCTTAGCACGCTCAACCGATTTCCCAAGGGCCTCCCGTGCCAGCTGGTGAGAGAGTTCCAGCCTTTCCCTAAGCTGCAACACATAATGTGGGAGAGTGTTGGTAGAAGTTTCATCAGGTGGCAGGCCAGCGACCAAGTCGAGGGGTTCAGTTATCTCTCGCCCGAAGAGCATCATGTTAGGGGTCAACCCTGTGGAACTGTGTTTGGTGGCCCGATAGGCCATGACAGCATACGGGATCATGATATCCCAGTCCCAGTGGCAGCGCTCTGCGGTGGAGGCTAATGTTTTCTGGAGAGTAGCGTTGAAACGTTCCACCTGGCCGTCGGACTGTGGGTGAAACGGGGTCGTGTGCGTCTTTTCAATCCCCAGCAGTTCACACATCCCTTGGAAAACAGCCGACTCAAAGTTGGTGCCCTGGTCGCTGTGCAACGACTGAGGAGCCCCATACCTACACACCCACTCTGAAACAATCTTTTCTGCCACCGTGGAAGCTTGCTCGTTGGGAACTGGGTAGGCCTCCACCCACTTGCTGAAATAGTCCTGTACCACGAGTATGAAACGGTTATGCCTCTCCGTCTCATTTAATGGCCCCATTAGGTCGACTGCAATCCTCTCCATCGGGGTGCCAACACGCACTGTACCCATTGCTGCATGGGGGGTTTTCAGCGGCCGTGCTTTTGCAGCACAGCTAGTGCAAGTGCGGCACCATAGTGTCACATCGTCCCTCATGTTATACCAGTAGTATCTGTTCTTCAGCCGCGCCAGAGTCCTTTCTGCCCCAAAGTGGCCACCCACAGGGCCGTCGTGCATCTGCTGCATTACTGAGTGGCGATAGGTGTGAGGCAGTAGGATCTGGGGATAAAATACTTTGCCTTCAGTACAATGGAACTTTCTCACCAGCACTCCATCTTTTAGATACAGTCTTTTCCACTGTGCCCAGTAGGCTTTGGTGGCAGGTCCACAAGCAGCTATATCAGCCCAGGGTGGTCGATTCTCTCCCTTTTCCATCCATCCCCACACAAGGGCTATGTCTGCATCGGTCTTTTGGGCAACTGCAAGCTGTTCTGGGGTCCATCCACTGAAGAGATTTGGATGGGGTGATTCACTCACCCTATGGATACTTGGGTGGATTGTAGAATCATTGTTACTGCCAACCCGAGGGTCCACTACCCCCACTAGAGGGTGCCCTGGGGGGTTTATGATGGTAGAGTGATCTGTTAAGTTGCACTGCACGCCCTTGTGCTGGACCTGGCTAGCGTTGGATTCGGGGTCTGGAGCCATGCAGGGGCATGAGGTACGGCAGGGCCTCCTGGAGAGTGCATCTGCATTTTGGTGGCTTTTCCCAGGCCTATGCAGCACTTGGAAGTCATACTCTGCCAGTTTCTCCAACCAGCGGGCCAGCTGGCCCTCTGGCTCCCTTAGCCTGGTTAACCAGCGGAGGCTGCTATGGTCAGTACGAACAGTAAAAGGCCTGCCCAGCAGATACTGTCTGAAATGGGACGTGAACTCCACAACTGCCAAGAGCTCTCGTCTGGTCGTGCAGTAGTTCTGTTCAGTAGCTGACAGCCGCTTGCTCCCATAAGCCAAAACCCTCTCCTCGCCCCCTTGCACTTGGGAGAGGACTGCCCCGATCCCAAAGTCGCTGGCATCCGTGTCAAGGAAAAACTTTCCCCGGTCCAGGGGGTAGCCTAAAATGGGTGCTGTTATAAGCCGCCCTTTTAGCTCCTCAAACGCTCCCTGGCACTCAGCAGTCCACTTAAAGCGGGCATACTTTTTAGTGAGTTCATGGAGGGGCTTAGCTATCGTGGCAAAGTCTTCCACAAAGCGGCGATAGTAAGAAGCCAAGCCGACAAACTGTCGCACCTCTGTGACGTTCTGAGGTGTAGGCCACTCCATCACTTGCTGAACCTTCTGAGGGTCGGTGGCGATGCCCCTGGCAGAGACGATATGCCCCAGGTAGGTAACTTGTTCCCGAAACAGACAGCACTTTGAAGGTTTTAGCTTTAGGTTGGCTTTACGCAGTCTAGCAAAAACCTGCTCAAGCCGCTCCAACATCTGTTTGCCATCCTGCCCCAGGACAATGATGTCATCGAGGTATACCAGACATGTTTCCCACTGTAGCCCAACCAGGACTCGGTCCATTAATCTCTGGAACGTGGCCGGCGCATTGCAGAGCCCAAAGGGCATTACATTCCACTCAAAAAGACCCTTTCGGGTACAAAAGGCAGCTGCTTTGCGGGCTCTAGGGGTCATTTCCACTTGCCAGTACCCTGATGTTAAGTCTAGAGTACTGAAGTACTTGGCAGTGGACAGCGTGTCCAGGGTGTCCTGGATGCGCGGCAGGGGATAAGCGTCTTTGATGGTACGCTCATTTAGGGGCCGATAATCCACACACAGTCGTGGGCTCTGATCTTTCTTTTTCACCATCACGATAGGTGCTGCCCAACTGCTGTTGCTAGGCTGAGCTAACCCAGTCTCCAGACTTTGCTGTACCTGCTGGTCAGCTGCTGCCTGCTTGTCCCCTGCCATCCTGCGGGGTGGATGTTTTACTGGTGGCCCTGGCGTGGTTAGGATGTCATGTTGAACAATGCTGGTGCGGCCCAGGTCGTTGGGACCGGTTGAGAAGACGTCACTATAGGACTGCAGCAGGCCCGCTAATCTGAGGCAGGCATCCTGTGTCAGGCTGGAGCAGCTCTCGGCATACAGGGCCTGCAGATGGCCAGGCACAGAAGCAGGCGTGGAGCTACTAACCTTAGGGGATGCTGGGAGACTTAGCTGATGGGGCTCCATCCCTCCCAAGACGCGTGCTGACTGAAGGACCCCAGCCACAGCACCCCTTCTTAAAGTAACGGGTGCAGCCCCAGGATTGAAGACACGGATGGGGATGCTGGAAGGTTTCCGAGGCTGCACAACTGCGTGGGCTACCAGTACCTGGTGCTTCTCCACAAAGCCCTTAGTGGGGCTTAACATCAGGTCCCCCTGAGTAATGTGGTGGGAGAACCCTGGGACCACATACTCGCAGCCCGGCTCCAACACTGTGGTGCGTGCCACTCTGACGACATGTACCTGGGGTCGGCAGTTAGAGTTAAAGAGCGGTACCCTTTCGTCAAAGAGGGTTACCTCGTTGCGGCCATAGTCTAAGCAGGCACACGCTTGTTGCAGGAAAGGGTGTCCCAGAATAACTTCCGTGCTCTCCGCCATATCAGCGAGGATGAAGTTTACCTCCGTGACCCTGCTACCGACATGCACCGGCAGGACAACCTCCCCTAGAACAGCCAGCCCCTCCGGATTGATGCCCTGTAAGACCTGAGCGATGGATGGCTGTATCGGGGGCCTCGAGTCTGTGGGAATGGTGTCAAAGTGGTGGAGGGGCAACACATTCCTCCGCGCACCAGAGTCCAGCAAACCACATAGTTCCAGCCCATATATCAGTATGTCAACACACATCACATCCCCACGATTTTTGTTGCACACAACCACAGAGCCTGGGTCACAGGCTTGGTCTCTGCTGACCTTTACTGACCTTTGTGTACGCGGACGAGGCGATGGGCAGTTCCTCCATAGGTGTCCTAAGCCTGAGCAGTTGTGACAGACAACCTCTCTCCTGTGTGATTTGTCATATGCGCTTGGGCCTGGCTGTCCGTGCTGCGGAGGCCTCTGTGCTCTCTCAGATGGTTTATATCTTAGCATGTGCACATTCTCCCGTACTGCAGCTGCCCTGATTCCTTGTGTTGCTGCGCCTCGGGTGCCCGGCCGCATCAGCTGTGTGACTGCTCTGGCAGCCCTCCTGGTTGTCTCAAATTGATGGGCAATTCCATATGCTCTCGCCAGGGTGCGTGGCTGTTCCTCCAGTAATTTCTGGACCACTTCAGCATCTGCCACGGCATTGATAAAAATTTCCACACCAATGCTATCCTGCTCCCTGTCAGAACGATCAGCATACACAATAGAGACTTTTTCATATATGTCATCTCTGAGGGTGTGCAAAGCTTCCCCAGGTTTCCTGATCCTCTGTCTCAACTCAATGCCAATGGCTGCTGCGTGCTCTGAACACGGCCCGTAGGCAACCTCCACCTCCTCCACAATCCTCCTGTAGCTCCAGCGAGCGGATTTGGGGTTTTTGTGGACTATGGCGCCAGCTGCGCCCCTCAAGCTGAATCTGAGTTGGACAGCCATCGTCCTCTCTGTCCAACGGTTAGCCTTTGCACAGGTCTCGAACTGATAAAGAAAGTCTTTCCATGAACCTGATCCATCAAAGTGACCTGGCTGCAGTATAGGAATTTTCTCTTTGCTCCTATACTGTTCATCATCACTACTGTCCGCAGAGTCACTGTTATGTGCTGCACTAGAGAGGTGGTGATGTGGCACTGGTCTGACTGGCTTTGGGCTGTATTGGCCATGCTCACGAAACCCATGCGCACTAGCTGGTGCCAGTATTTTAGGGGCAAACTGAGCAGGCTGGGATGTACATGGTATGATGCATGGCTCAGCAAGCTGAAGCTCATTAAGCTGGGCTTCTACAGGAGCACGACATTTACAGTTCACAGTGGTAAGGGGAGTAACTGCCTGGTCATATACAGTGGGTGTGATGATGTTAACAGGATGCTGACCTGTGCCCCAGAGTGTAGCTTCAACTGGCGTGGATGCCATATTTCCAGAGTTGTCACAGTTTGGATGATGAAGACGGTTAAAATCCCTACACACTGCTTCCTGTGATGCTTCAGGTGCTAAGAAAGGGTTGGTCTGTGCTGAGGGTGGTGGAGTGAGATGCCATTCAGCCTCAAACTGTGACCTGTTAGCGGCTTCTTCATTAGCGGCTAAAGTTAGCTCTGCGTCTGTGACGAAGGGGTTGCTGCTATATCGCTTAGCATACACTTTTTCAGCTAAGTCCATATTAACTTTAGCAGTCTCTGTGGGCTCCGACAGGAAAGGGTTAGTGCTCTTGTTAAGGTGCATTACCTTGGCATCCCACTCAGCACCCTTGCGTGCTGCCATTTTCTCTCTCGTTTGGAGTCTTTTGCGAAGCTGATCCCGGACAAGAGCCCCCAGTGTTACCTTTCCCAGATCGCGGCTCCTAACCGTAGTATAGAGACCTTCTGGTTTGTCTTTAATTGGCTCGTGCAGTAGCTGGTAACTAGCTTGCCCGTCTACTGTGGTCAGCTCAGCAGAGAAGAGAGATGCAGAAGGAGTCAGAAGGTTATAACACCAAAACTTTTTATTTTCTTCCTTTTTCTTTCTCAGCACACTTTCTTGGTCCGAGTCATGCTCTCTCACACAACCATACCACCCCCGCGAAAAAAACACCAGAGGGCCGTCCCTCCCCAGCCTACAACAACCTGTTGCTCAACTACATCCCCCATAAGGCCACCCTCTTAAAGGGGAAGGCTCTGCCTGTAACACCTGGCATCTACGGGTAAAAGGGTGTAAGTGAGCTGGACATGTGTGCCACAGGCCACCAAGAGCACACAAGTCACAAACAGCCAAATGTGACATTTCCACGGGCTGGGCCACAGATGTACAGCAGTATGAAGTGGCCTTTATGACCAGAGGGGAAGATCTCACATAGAGTGAGCAGAGCTAGCATTCCTCAGCACACTGAAAACATAGTGGACAGCAGTGAAGCAGTACTGTATGTAAGGTGCAGTAAAAGTCTGTCTGCTGGTTCAGGATCAGCTCCACCACTTTAAGTAAATATTAGACTATCCCAAAGTTAAGTAAGAGCCACAACTGCACAGTACAAACCTCGGCAATACGCTTTGTAATTCTTGTCCATAACAATTTTCCAAACTCAATGTGGGTTAAAATCAGAAGCTCAAGAGCAGATAAAAAATCACAATAGAAAATTTGTGTAGTTGCTAGAGGAAATGAACAATGAATATGAACTCATTATGTAGCATTGTTTACCTGCTACAATGCAAACTGTAGAGCTGCATCAGCGGCATCCCCGAGGAAGCTGTGATAAAGTTTTCACAGGACTCTATGCAGTCACTATTCAATGTTGCTTCAGTTCATTGAGGTTTGTTGGCGTTCATTTATGTACAGCTCTCTTAGGTTCCCGCCACAGCATTTCAGTCAGGTTGAGGTCTGGACTTTGACTGGATACTTGCAACACTGTTTCTTTTACAGCCATTCTGCTGTAAATTTGCTGCTGTGCTCTGGATCATTGTCCTGTTGCACAAACCAGTTTAAGCCAAACTCAGACAGATGGCCTCACATTTGACTCTGTCGTTGAGTTCATGGTCGGCTCAATGACTGCACGCTGCCCAGGTCCTGGCTGCAGAACAAGCCCACATCATCACCACTCCACCACCATGTTTGACAGATGGTACAAGGTTTTTGTGCTGATATGTTGTGTTTGGTTTTCCTCAAACGTGATGCTGTACATTATGACCAAACACCGTCCCTTTGCTGTGCTACCATGTTCTTTCGCCTTAAAATACTTGCAAACAAGCCTGACATGGTCTGTCTTTTTCTAAGTGTCCTGTCATTTAACATGCTAACTGAGGCCTGTAGAGTTATAACTTATAACTTATAACCCTTACCAGATCAATGGAAAGCAATAACTGTTTCTCCAAAAATCAAGACCATTGATTGATGATTTCCTCTTTGTGTTAACACACACCTGAACCATAGATTAATAAGATCATCATTAGGTATACTTGTGAATATATATGTATAAACAAATAATATACAGTGAATATCACTAAAATTGACTAAATCAAAAAGCAACCTTTACCTTGTTTGTGTGAGAGAGATTGTGTTTAAAGCAGATAACAGCCAGAGCCCGAGTTCATAGGTGGTTTACAGTTTGCATAAGTGTCTTATCACCCCTGCTAAAAAAGTGTTTCCGTTCACCTGACACAGCGCAAACAAGTCAAGCACTGCATGTACAGTGCATGCAACACGTGTCTGAACAATAACTTTAGTGTGAACAGGGAGGGGAAGGGTAAAACACTACTCTGGTAGATTTTAGCAGATACTCTGAAGTGCTACATAGATTTGTAAAAGGAGCTTTCAACAGAAACATTTAAACTGAACTAGTGCCCTCTGTTTCTGTTGGTCTGAACCTGCAGTGCAGTGCCTTGGTTTGCTTTGGCAGGTGAGAGCGGCTGGAGTACAAACACTACCTGTCCATTTGTGGGGCTAACATGCGATGCCGTCTCCTGGAAAAAGCAGCTCGAGGCTCTGTTTTGCATTTCCTCAGCACTGGGCTGTAATTCATTCAAAGCATAGTACTTTATACTCAAAGGAGCAAATACATATTATTCCCCACAACTACCTGTAACTGTACCAACATCTCACTAAGTCTCTCAAACACGCTGTAATTTTTCTGGACAGCAGACAGTCATCCAGTGTTTATACAATTAAGAAAATGAAGAATTTGGTTAAAGGATTTGGTTTCCTGTCCAGAAATGAAGTCTGCCTGTCTGTGCTTTTCAAACAGTGAAACTCTTGTGCAATCTACCTGATGTCTGTCCTTGATTATGTTCATACATTTTTGTACCCTTCATTATCCCAGTTTACATGCAGCCATCTTCATCAGACAGACTTTCTGCTGCATTTCCTTATTCAATATTTGTGGGTTCAGCTGTAGAGGCAGTAGCAGTTCTGGCCTGCCCAATAACAAACTCAGGTAACTTCATTACTGTTAGCACAGCCATCACTGTGCTTTAAGGCTGCACTGATGGGCCATGACAGATTGAGTCCCCCTTATGGAATGGGGCCTCTCTGCTCCGCAACATGCTGCAGCTTTATTAGACTTTAGTATGCCTCCCCCTGGAACATGCTGCCCAGCCTGACCTGGATCGCTTCAGTACATGATTGGCTTAAAAGCCCCCCGAGCCATGGGTCAGGACTCTCTTAGGTCAGGGGGAACACTTGAGACACGTGCCGTAAATCAGCAGACCAGAACAACGACACCCGAGGAAGCTGAAACTCTCCCAATGGTGAACACGCATCGTAACTCACACCTGCTTAACCTGGAAAGACACGAGGGTTGATCAGAGCGGGAGTGAACGCCTGAGCCAAACTAAAAAGTTTCATTACCTTATATGCACTAGCTCAGCCTTTTATGACCTCGGTATCTCATCCGCAGTGTGAAACATGTTGCATTCACAATTTATGGCTATCTGTCAAAGATTCACATACAATATTAATGTTTTTCTCCTTAAGACACAAGGTTTTCCATCCAGCTGCTGTGATAGATGAAGCATTCTTGTTAACGGGATTTATGTGAAGACGTGAGTGCAATCAATATTTCAGCTCATCGTGTAGCCGGTTGTACAGAGACAGATATCTATGCTGGCTGGAGCTTTGTAGGATCAGGAACGCAGTAAAGCACATTATTGAATGTTTACAGGCTCAGCTCTGCTTGATAAATGATCTGCGCAGTGGCAGCTCTCCTAAAATCAAATAAGTACACTGGCATATTTGTAGCAAACAAACACTATAAAGCGAACATAATATATTTGTACCTGTATGCTTGTACTAGATGTCTGGAAGTTACCCAGAATTTATTTATTTGTTTATTTGTTCTAGTAGGGTCAAAAAGCTAGAACATTGAGCTGATTTGGAACCACTCTGATAACTCTTTAACTGTCAGCATTGTAGCCCAAAAACTGACTGCAGATCTGACATTAATAAACCAATAAATTCTACTGATATCTCATAAGAAGCCACATTTTAAAATCTCAACCTGTCTCCCTGTGCTCACAACCTTCACAAAACTCTGTTACTATGTTGCACAGGTTTGTTGGTACTATTTGTTTGGTTAATCACATTTAGCTTGATCCCAGGACAGTGGGCTCAAGCCATCCAAGCGTGCATTTTGCTCACTCGCTCAAAGGAATACATTTGTCTAACCAATGGAAAAACAACACCTCCAATTGGACGGACAATGTACAGATGGGCTCCAGGTTCACCTACTGCACTTCTCTGATTGGTGGAAGCACAGCAATGTTCAGAAAACGCTTTAGTGGTGACTGCAGTCAGGAATGAAACACTGGATCATATCACACACACACACACACACACACACACACACACACACACACACACACACACACTACAAAATACTTTCAAAACTGTTATTATACAGCACTATTATTGAAACATAAACACTGCAATAATGAACAGGAAGGAATTCAAGAAGGTTTGAAGTCATTTGCTGTGAAATCTGGGATTTGCGGTGCGTTATGGGATGAGTAGTTCCTTCACCATTAAAAATAATTAGCACATTGTCTTGTAGCTTTACACTTTCATTTTTACATTTTCCTTTATTTTTTTTAATACAAATCAAATCTTTTTATGGCCCTGATTCAAATCATAGCTGGCTGGCTTGGTTCATGGCATAAAACTCGTTATATAAGGATGCTCTGAAACATCAATGGAGAAAATGAATGGTGTTTGCTGTCACTGTTGAGCTGTGTTTGCGTGTTCAAAGAGCTCTAAAACAGGCAGACACTTCCACTGCATGGGGATGATGTCTAATGGCTCAAACACCATCTCACCGCTAATGAAAAATCACACACATGCAACACACAACTTGTGTGCAGAATGAAGCTCACTGGTGTTCTATGTAAAATCGGGTATCAAAGGGAAAACAAAATACCAGCAGCTGGTCTTAAAATGGCAACTTTCAGGTGACTAATCCATTTCCCTAACCTCTGGACTGCGGCTACAGCCACTGGCCAAGTCGTCTAAATATTATTTCTGCAAGACCACCCAAGTATAGCAGGCTAAGAGTAGCCCTAGCTGGGTTTAAAACATATATTTAGCAGTGAGGTAACCCCCCCCCCCCCCCCCCCCCCCCCCCCCCCCCCAAAACCCACCCCCCCCCCCCCCCCCCCCTTCCCCCCCAGGG
>VUQJ01033775.1:6804-19659 GCA_015108635.1 Andinoacara biseriatus | reverse complement strand
CCACCCCCCACCCCTCTCTCCACTACGACTGTATGACCATGAACTAGTATTGCTTTCAACTGCATTGCTCCCCAAGGACATCTGAGAGTGTCCAAGTGTATGCCCAGAAACTCCAGCCTCTAAAAACAAAGCAGAGACTTTTCACTGTTTGCAAATTGAGCCATTCAGCATTAGCTTTCCTGTGCAAACACACACACACACCCACACCGACACACACACACACACACACACACACACACACACACGTATATTGCATGCAGACAAACTGTGCATCAGTGAAGCATAAGTTTATTTCATGTGTTTGACACAGCTGAAGGACAGAGGACTATAATCCATCTCATTCTTCTTAGCGAATACAAACTTTTGGGAGAGTGTTGATACTTTCACAAATCCCTCTCATGTGAATATACAGGCCCAATTTATTTTGTAATATCTCAAAAATGTTTTGCTCTTGTTGGCACATTTATGGTGGCTGTGTGTGTCCTGCTGAATCTGAGAAAGCCTTTATGATCTCTCAAGCATGGATAAACATCCTGTGCCTGAAACTTTTTTTTTTTTTATGATTCAAACTAAATATTTATATGTTCAGCCAAAAGAAAAAAAATAATTAGGACATTGTTTCAGGATGTTTAAGGATGCTAATCAGAACAGTTGTATATTTTCATACTTGTATCTATTTTTATTTTTCTTAACAATTCAGCTGCAGAGCTGTAAACCTATGAACTTCTTTCCCACAGGGGTCATTTTGAACTTAGGTCACGGTTGGGGTGGGATGTCTCAGAGCAAAGTTGGCTGTTGTTATAACTATTATAACTCTGCTATATTCCTGTTTCTGGGATTTTTAAGTAAATAAATATATTTCGATTATGGGAAGCTCATGTTTTCATGAACAAATCAATTTAAAAGAAAACTTTTTTTTTTCCATTTTTCCATTTGAACAGCTACAAAACCCAGTAAAAGATACTGCACATGTAGTCAAGACTCTCTTTAAATACAATGTGCAACATATGGAGCTTTTTACAGTTCCAGTTTGCCCACTTTGACAAGGACTAGTCGATATTTCCCAGGTCAATTACTTTATTTCGCAAGACCAACAACTTTTACATACATTTTGATTTTTTTTATGCATAATTACTTTGCTTTTCTTTGGCTACAGACAACTGTGTGTACCCAATGCACAGGCAGATAAGGATGCATGCACTTTGTCTTAGTATAAACACTTCCATGAGTCTCTCAGGAAGTATATGACTTGTATCTGATGACATTTACAGGAAATAAATGCTTTACTGCAACATGCTGCTAACAAAAGAGCCTTGTTGAGCCTTCAACCACATATTTAATACTAAATTCTTCTGCACTGAATACGCATTAACACAAAACTGTGTTTGACAACTATGCCACTGTTCGGCAGCAGCTGTCTTGTAAAAGTATCCTCCTCCTACTGGCTGAAAATTGTTTGGTGGTCTCTCCACTCCACTAACTAGCCGTGATGGTGACCATAGATGGTGCAAAGTGTACACTATCTCAACTTTTTGAGCACTATGAAAACACCATCTAGTACTTTGGTACTGTGGTGAGTACATTTAGTCATACAGTCCTGTGAAAAACTAAGTACATCCTGATTCGGTAGCTTGTAGAACCAACAATAACTCGCAAATTTATACCAGTCAGTATATTCTTTCTATTTCACATGACTGTCCTTGTCAGTGTCAGCACGGTTTTAAATGAAAAGAGCAAGTATATGTATGCATGTATGTAGTATGTATGTAGTTAGACACAACAGTGATTTTGATTTAAAATAGTGCAACAGATAAGATGCCAGCAAAGCAAACGAGACCAAACAGGAAGCGGTTGGACAGTCAAAAACCAAAGTGACAGAGTGGCATTTTGACATGATGGTAGGATGGTATAAAAACAGAGCAATGTGGGACAGGTGTGCAAGCTGGTGATGATAAGGCAGTCTGGGAACCCGTCAGGTAGTCTGCCCCTACTGTAGCTGCAGTGGCCAACGTTTTAGAGCTTCCATTGTAGCCGTGATATCAGATTCAAGGCTTCCTGTTTGTTCCACCAATCTTTGATTATAGTGCAGATACATTTTAAAAATCTAAACTGTCATCAACAGACAGTGGGTGATGATTTTGAGATTGCATTTCAGCAGATGCCGCGTCTCTTTTGCAATCTGCACAGACACCAAATGTCTTCGCAAACAATACTATTCAGTATAACCAGAAAAGCTCGAATCTTGTGCACTCCTTACAAATTATTTATATTCTTATGTAGGTATCTGTGTATAGAGATTACCACCACGGCGAGTAAAGAACACCAAGAAGAGTAAGTGATGTAAGAACAAGTAAAAAATATCAAATGACCATTCATCACAGCAGCTTTACATACAGAGAAAAGATCCTCCAAGATTTGCACTAGAAGCATCTCAAATTTAAGTTTAAACATAACGACTTCCCAATTTGCACCCAACCTTTCAGTTTAGCAAGCCAGTCACATACTAGCCTTAACCCTAGCAGTGTTATCATGATTTTAACTACTTTTGCACTTCCAGGGTAGACCCCTATTACTCTAAACAGGGGACTGTAGAAAATATATCCTATTTATAAGTGCCAACTTGTGGAAACTTTTTTAGCAACAAGTACCCACTGTCCTTGAAAAAAGAGCTGGCAACACTGCCACAGTGTTGCATGTAGTCAGTGGGTAGCAAGATAACACAGTTTCTATAATCAGTGTTTAAACAAATTATTTGCTTAAGGATTGAGCACCACTTTTAGGAAGGGCAGCTGCTGCAGGAAGTAAATATGAGTTTATACTGTAAAGTGTGGTGCTCTGTTTCAACTGTAGGATGACACAGATTAGCTGTTTGTAAGGCACAAGAGAAAGAACAAGGTAATTTAAGACATTTAAATAGAAAATTTCACAAATTTCTACTAAAAAACAAGTGATTCTAATAGCCATGCTGGCATTTCAGATGCAGCTGTCGATTTCCAAGTGTGAATAGAAGAATTAGCGGGATTCCATAAATGCATTTCAGGAGAACTTGGATCACAATCACAACCTTGTGATGGTGGAACAGCTCAATTATCTGCTTATTTAATTCCAATAATGCTGACATTCAGAGTATATGGCAGTGTCATTCATGCTACCTGCCACAGGCTGTAAAGGACATTATCTTATTTCAAAACAGAAGAGGATGAGGAACGCAGATGGACTGAGGTGAAGAATCAGGCCCATTCACTCAGTCACCTAATAGCACTACATAAAATTGCATAACAGTGAAACTGAGACATTTTGAGCACACTGTCCTCTCATTACAGCAAATGACTGTTTCAAAAGGAGGATTCGAAAAGAAGCGAATGCAGACGTCAAAACTCTGCAGCTGCGATTGCAAAACAAGACGGCTCCAGCTGATGCTGACTTTCACTTGTCTCCTCTGCCTGCCTTTTCTCCTCAGTGCGGCATAAATTACAGATTAGTACTACACAACATGAACAAAGAGATAATTACAAGATCCAGGCCTTAACAATTTGCTATTATGCTCCCTGTCAAAGGCACTGCACTCATCCAGATGTATTGCTTTACATGTGAGGTGTCTCTTATTACACCCATAACAATCTCAGACAGCCCGTGTCTCTGGGATAGTAATGACATGCCGGGCTGTGGCAAGGCTCTCCCATTGTTCTCCACAGGTTGTTTATAGCTTTGTGCCTGATATATGATAACCAATAATGGAGAGGTAGTAATTACAAGGCCCACACTCCAGCGGATCGCCTGATGAATGCGTGAAATAAAAGATGGGGGTTCTTTGTGGAGGCTTGTTATTACACAGACATACAAAGACTTGACATACGGCAGTATTATGAGCAGGCAAAGGGGGGTATAAATAGCGTATACCCATTTCCACCAAACAGCAAAGTAAATAGCACTGAGCTTCTTAAAACAAATCAACTGCAAGCCAGCAACTGCCCAACTCAAAATACTCAGTTGTACGTATTCCGACTCTATTCCCATTCTGTGTTAAGGTCAGGAAAGAATAACACGATTATAAGAAATAAAAACATACAAAGAAAGCACAACAGTATCCTATTGTAGGGGCCAGGACACACAGCAGCAGTGCGGTCAGACCGTGTGGCTCCTAAGCTAATCAGCGGCACAGTGCCATCTATTCTTTATGGAAGTCGCAGCAGGAACACCAAAGAGGAACAACAGCCAAACTCAGACTCATTTGTTAATTTGTAAATTAACCTAGGAAGTTGCATCACACTCTTCCTATTGGTGCCAGGAGTTAGCTGAGAAGATTAATAGCACTCTGTAGAAAGAGTAAAGCGACATCCGTTTAGAAAACTATTTCTGGCTCAGTAATGTCCTGAGATATAATGTTAAATGGCCACACAGTCACAGAAACAATTAATCAGCCTTTAGGCTAGCTGTAGCAGTGTTTTTTTTAAACAGCTGTTTTCTTTAAAGATGCGGTTCACTCAAAATAGACACTTTAGGAAATGCACTTCCTTGGTGAGAGTTAAGAAGATGATTAATTCCATTCTTATTTTCCATTTTTCTGTTAAACACAGGGCTAGAGCCAGTTAGCTTAGCCTAGCAGAAAGTCTACAATAGGGTCAGCCCCTAGAAACACCCCCGCAGTTCGTGTGTTCAATGTCATAAAATGTTACAAGAATTTACACGTTTTTCATATGACATCATGCACACATTGCCTGAGAGGGAAAATGTATTCCCTGACTGGTTGGCAAGTGGTTGCTAGAAGTTGCCAGCTGTCACCAGGTGAAATTAGTCACATTCCTGTTGTACTTCTTTGAAGTCCGTTAAAGTCCTCCGCCTGGAGCGTATGTTTGGTTGGTATATTGTAAGTAAATTCTGTGCGGTCACAAAAACACAGGCAGATACACGGACGTCGACACAGACTCTCGCTCTCACCATCTAATGACTCGCGGACGCAGAAAATACAACAATCAACTGTCAGCTACAAAGCAATATGTGACACAAATCAGATGCTAAAGTAACCATCAATCTACTGTATTTACCACCCTGTCATATGTTAGTCAGCATCATTCTTCACTCTCGCTGGTAGCCGCTTCAACTGCTCACCTTGAAGTTGAGAAAAGTTTACCTTGTGGACCTGCCCACTTCTCGTAACTGGTGGGTATTTCGCCCGTCATCACTTGAAGTCACTGAACACCATCAACTTTCTACGGTTGCTGCTAGCAGCTTCCTATGTGAACACACTTAAGGGATCAGGGTTGTTGGATCTGAGGCATGTGATCCAACCACCTAGGGAAAAATGTGTATTCCCTGACTGGTAAATAGTGGTTCCTGGAAGTCACTGGCTCTCGCTGGATGAAATCGGTTGCAAGGAAGTGGCACCAAAAACCCTCTTTCTGATTGGTTTGGCTGCTAGCAAATTGCCACAGTTTGTCTTGAACACTTGCTAACTACAAGCCAAGCAAAAAATTGCACCTTTTGAAATGGCTGCAGCGCTGAGGCACAACTTCAATTTTGAAGGCAAACAGTCTTCAGTCCTGGATTGAAATGCACTTTTTCAAGTTTTACTACAGCTCTGGGAGAGTAGCTGACGAGTGTTAGCAAACAAGTCAGCGTCCTCAATGCAAAGTAAAGGCAACCACAGCAAAATACTAGCATCCAAAATAATCGCAAGGAAGTTTTTACCAACTGGTCCATGAGTAGTGGTTGCTAAATGGTCCCAGACAAATCTCTAGGCTTGACCCTACATTGTCATGTGTCCAAAATCGCAGACAAGTTAACATCACTTGGGTAACTTCAAGTTAAGCAGCCTCCAGTTTTGGAACTCTGCACCCTAAAACTGAGCTTTCTAACATGTTTTAAATGCTGCAAGATGCTGTATCCAACTCCAATCTTTTACTAACTCTAATAGGTCCATCACATACAACTGCACTCTGCATCATTTCCTATGGTTTGTGCCATGCATAAACAGCTTGCTACTCTGTTGTGCAGCGCAAGCACACCGTCAACAGAGCACTCACGTGGTGCATGATGTGTTGTACAAATGGAAACAAAGCCTGCCAAGAAAACACTAGGAATAGCCTCATATAAAGACAGTGAGCATGTGCAAAAAAGTACAGGTAGAGTGTAACAAATTTTGGGCGGCCAGCGCAGTGCATGCTCCGTTCTATGTGAAGGGACCATACCAAGTAGTTTTTAATCTTTTGTCTGAACCTAACCAGTGAACAAAATTTAAAAGTTTTTCAGTCTCCAAAAGTGAACGTATTTTCTTTCGGGAACCCTTATATGAGTTATTTCAGACAAACAACCGATATCAATCAAAAATTCACCTACCAGTTCTTCTAAAACTCCCCACAGTAATGCTTGCATTTGATTGATATATTATGTCTAGTCTGTATTTGCCAAACTAAGCTAAGAGTACTACACGTGAGGGCAGCAATTTAAAATGTCAAACTATTCCTTTCTTTTTTTTTAAAAAGCCAAGCTTGAGTGATGCAGACTGAGGGCCGGTTAACTATAATCCAGACTACTTCAAGAGGTAAACCTTGATCCACCAGTGCTCCCACCATAAGAGGCTTTGTGCCTTGTATAGGCCTGCTAATGCATCCTGATATGTGTTGCTTAGCCTAGAGAGAGAAATCTCTCCAACAATAATCTGAGGCCTTCTGAGGGCATACTCAGGCTTCAGTCTGGCCCTCTCCAATGACCCACTGTCTTTGAAGTGTGAACTTAAAAAAACGTTACAGAGGAGAGTGGTAATGGAACTTCAGTCAAAGCTTCTCTGTTTGATTCACCGAGGCCTCAGTGCTGACGTACAATAAGATATCATCTCAGAGTCTGGAATGTATTTCCTCCCCCGCTCGATCAGGCTTAATTTGAAGTTGGAGCCTTTTTTTTTACTACCTGGAGCCAGATCTGATAAAGCCTTCTTCTAGCCTGATTTGTCATCTAGAAAGCACAGGAGAAATTTCCTTTCATAAACCAAAGGTAAAATGCGTCTGATACTACAAAGTGCAGCGTTTGAGCTGCAGATTTTTCACACTTCACTGGACAAGATGAAAATATTGGACTTTGCAGTTATCTTAAAGAAATAGTTTGAAACTCGGGGGAAAATTCACTTTACTGTTTAGAGAGGGTTGAAGTCACTCCCTTAGCTGGCATGAGACAGGAAAAAACAGAAGCAGTGCTAAAGCTGAACTTTAGTACTGAAGCTTATTGTATAAAGCTGTATAAAAACTAGTTTTAAAAGTATAAAAACTAGATTTGCGGGGATTGGGGGGGTATGGTAATAAACAGCTGGTCTGTCTTTCTCCAATGCTTCATAAAAAATCTTACACTTATAGTCATATACCATTTTTCAAAGATGCACATGGCCACAGTAAGTCATCCACTGGGACTACCATTTCGAAGCCTCAACTTTTGCATTGGAGCCAGTGAAATCTTGGCTTTCTGGATGCTAGAAATCACCATTTTCAGATGAGAGGGTGGAGTGCTGAGTTATTGCCAGCAAATAGCATCCATACACTTTATGAGTGCATCACACAGACACACTTACCTGCTAATTCATGGATAGGCAATTAATTTTCCCAATTATGGCCAAACTGTAACATCTGCTCTAACCAGTAGCAGTTTATAAAATTAACAGTGAGAAGAATTGACTTCAGTGGATTGGTGTGGCCTCCTGTAAGAGTCTCAGTTTCTTGTGTGGCCCCTTGGGAAAATTAATTACCCACCCCTGTGCTAATTAGTGCTAAGTAAGTAAGTTTAATTTAACCCGGTAACAATTATTTTTTAGCTTGAAGAACTGACGAGCTCCTGACAGGAAGGTGCCCACAGTTCCCAAGAATCTCCACTCCTCCCAAAGTATCGCTCAGATTTTAGTGAACCTTGCACGCAGGTGATCCCCTGAAGGGTCTCCACCTAAACTGTGCTCAGGGTTAAGATCAAAAATGTGTTTTGTTTTTTTGCTTTTTAACGGGCACTTTTTTTTCCCAGCATAACCTTCATGCGCACTACTTTCAGATGGTGATGATCACGATCTTATTGGGCACGATGATGGAGCAAGTGGTCCTCCCACATTAGAAAGACATGGCTGGGGCCTACTTATCAACCATTATGCTGACATGAGTAATATGATCAGTGCAATGACATATTGCTGCATTCAGATATTTATACAGCAAACCACTGACAAGAAAACTTTCTTTGCCTCTTGTTTAGAATTTTAAAATTATGTTAACTGTTGAGATCAGAGCTGCACATATAAGTTTTTAAGCAAAAGCTCACAGCTGTAAGACTGTGTTTTGACCTACGCAAGCATGGCTCACTTTTCAGTTTTTGTATAGCTTAAGCAGAGGAAAAGAGAGAGAGTGTAATATGTTAATGAAGGAGCAATGCTGGTGCAGGTTTTTTAGTTTGTCATGATGCTAAGCTACCAGCTGCTGGTGGTAGCCCTTTATTTAACATTAGATATGGGAGTGGTATCTCATATAACTCTTATCTGCTCCACTGAAGCAAATAAGAATATTCCATGAATTTCAGTTCCACAGCATCTTTCTTATTTGTGCATTTAATCTGTTGTGCACTGGCCTAAATGTTAGCCTTCAGAAAGGGGCAGGGCCAGACATGTACACATCTTGCTGTTGCAGACAGACTTTTAACACAGGGGCTAATAGAGACAGTATGCAGTTGACAACCCATTCAGTCCCGCGGGGCGAGGGGCCAGAATCCTTGAGTTCCAGCCCTGTATGAGAAAAGATCAAATGCTCAGTGCGACAGCTGTGGAGCTGCAAGCTCTTCCCAGTCAGCCACTAGATGGAAACAATAGCCTGCTCTGCACAATCGCCCCTGCATTCATTTATTGCCTGTTATGCCTGATTCTGTGCACGGCTTTGTCTCGTCTCATCGCGCTCATGAAATTATCCTGTTTATGTATTCTGAGTATGCATGGGTCCTGTGTTTTTAGATCCCTCAACTGGTTCGCATTCAAGCACCTGCCCCTTCTGAAGTATCCTTTAGCAAGGCAGCAAAAAAAATTCTATTCAATTCAATTAAATCCCCACCAGCTGCAGAACTGCTTTGCTTTTATAGAACCTGGCCTGTGGAGCTCAATAAAGTTTCACATTATATTGCATGAACACATTAGCAGAAATGGTGACAGAGTAATTTGTGAGTCAGCAACAGTGAAACGCCACTGGGACTATCATTTTACCATAGGAACGGGTGATTTTCTACAAATCCGCTGGAGAAAAATAAACTCTAAGGAGCAGTAGTAGCAGGTTCCTTATTAGGGATCCAGAGGGGGAAGTTGCAGTCTCACATTTTTCACTTTTATGGAGTCCTCACACCTACTTATTAACAGAAAACAATCATTCCATTACCATTTGTTTTCATATCTGCATTTTATTTAGCTCACATGCTTATATGAAAGCATTTTAGATGAAAATAATCCATTTCATGCTACACTCGTTTGACATCTATGGTTATATTGCAGATAAATCCTACCACGTGTCAAAAAAAGCTGTTACACTGTAAATTTATCAATTTAACACTACAAAGTAAAGTTCTACCTCCTGTTATCCACCATCTGCAATACTTTTTTTATGAATATTTAATACTAACCAACTGCTTAGAAGTAAAAGTACCTGCTGTAAAAGTAATCCTTTTAGAAAAGACAGAAATTAAAAGTGGGCCAGGCTGGCAAAAAGAAAAAAGAAGAAGTACTGTGCTGCAAGTAGTTTGTATTAATTTGTTCTAGCACTGAAGGGCCTTGGGGTTACACCTGAGCTTTTACCAAAACCTAAAGCTTCCTTTGTCTAAAGCTGGCGCTCTTTGCTCTTTTACGCAGCTTCCTGTTGAATTAAAAATGTTAAATGTTGCGTTTAATTAATCTACAAGGGCAACACAGCAGCACTCTTAGTCCCAGGTAGGGGCCCGCTGCAGGTTCACTTGGCACTTTGCTAAAGAATAACTCAGACTGCATGAATACCTTTTATGTATTTGCACATTGCAGTATTTCTTTTTCGATTTTCAGACATCTGGAATAGCAAGCCTCCTGCAAAAGCCCACAGGATCCTCATTACTTACAAAGACTTAAATTCAAAAGTGAATCTCTGCATGCTATTTTTATCTCTTCCAGCGTGAGATTTTTTTTCTTTGTAAACTGTAATTGCTGCCCTACAGTGTGTTTCTGTGTGAAAGCTATAAAGTAAGTGCAGCCTGTTTTTTATTTAACTTATATCAACCCTCGGTCATTTTTACTTGCATGTGCAAACGACTATATTCGCTGTGGCATTGCCGCATTTATCCAAGCAAAGCAAAGCGCCTGAAAGGGTAGGCATACTATTCAGGGCAGAAATGTCAGAGGTATTTGACCATCCTCCAGCATCTGTCTGATAATTGTCCTTGTGTAGCGCTCGGGCTGAAATGTGAGCGTTACGGAGCGCCCACCCTCCTCCGTCTCCTCCTCCTCCTCCTCTCTGCCTCTCCCTGACTGAAGTCCCACCGAGCGGCTTTCAAACTTCAGTGTCGAGCCTAAAAGCGGAGGACGAAGAGCCGGAGCTGACAAACAGCCTCACAGCAGCTCAAATAGCCGAAACGAAACGGCGCAAACAGCAACTGTGATCGCTGCCTCTTTTTTTTTTTTTCTTTTTTTTGTGTCAGTTTGAGGATTTACGCTCAGCTCCCCGGTGTTTGATTTTATGATTTTTTGTCTTTCCTCCGTTGTGTATCGAAGTTTCCGACTGTCACGTTTTGGTTAGAGACCTTTACCTCGGCTGGCTGTGGGAGTACCCGCTTTAATCCAAGACTAAATAATAACAGAAAGCCGCTTTGAGTACGCGGCTGGGGTTTTCTAACGGAGAGCTGGCTGAATTTCGACCTGCCGTCGACATGGGGAAATAGCGGGGACCCCGTGCTTTATTTATTTATTTTACTCTTTCATGATTATTTCTAAAGACAGAGCTCGTTGGGGTTTTTTTTTCCTTTGGCTAAAACAATGAGTATGGACGGTTGCCCATTGAAGGTGGTGATTTTTTTGTGGTGTCTGCTGGTGATTTCGGGCTCCAGCTTTGAGATTGGCTCTTACGACCTGGAGCGTGGCGGACCGGCCAAGTGCGAGCCCATCGTGATCCCCATGTGCCAGGGGATCGGCTACAACCTGACCCGGATGCCCAACTTCATGGACCACGACGACCAGAACGAGGCTGCCATCAAACTGCACGAGTTCGCCCCCCTGGTGGCTTACGGCTGCGATGTGCACCTCCGCTTCTTCCTCTGCTCCCTCTACGCCCCCATGTGCACGGACAAAGTGTCCACCTCCATCCCAGCATGCAGACCCATGTGCGAGCAGGCCAGGGAGAAGTGTGCCCCCGTCATGAAGAAATTCAGCTACACCTGGCCGCAGTCGCTTGCTTGTGAAAAGTTGCCCACCAGAAACGACCCCAACGCTCTGTGCATGGAGGCCCCCGAGAATGAAACCAGGACGGAGGGGAAGAAAGGTGAAGGCATGCTTCCAGTGCCCCCTCGCCCCAGGCAGCCGGGCACAGGCAGCGGCCGCTCACCGGGCGGCGTGGACTCCTGTGAGAACCCAGACAAGTTCCAGTTTGTGGAGAAGAGCCAGTCATGTGCTCCACGCTGCTCCCCTGCCGTGGACGTCTTCTGGTCCAGGCAGGACAAAGACTTTGCTTTCATTTGGATGACTGTATGGTCCATCCTGTGCTTCATCTCCACTGCTTTCACCGTCCTGACCTTCCTGTTGGAGCCTCACCGCTTCCAGTACCCTGAGCGGCCCATTATTTTCCTGTCCATGTGTTACAACGTCTACTCTCTGGCCTTCATCATCCGCTCAGTGGCCGGGCCCGAGAACATCGCCTGTGACCGTGAGCACGGCGAGCTGTACATCATCCAGGAGGGGCTGGAGTCCACCGGCTGCACCATCGTCTTCCTCATCCTCTACTACTTTGGCATGGCCTCCTCTATCTGGTGGGTCATCCTCACCCTCACCTGGTTCCTAGCTGCAGGCAAGAAGTGGGGTCACGAGGCTATTGAAGCCCACAGTAACTACTTCCACATGGCTGCTTGGGGCATCCCTGCCCTCAAGACTATCATCATCCTCACTATGAGGAAGGTGGCTGGAGATGAACTAACGGGTCTGTGCTATGTTGGAAGCATGGACTCAGGTGCCCTCACGGGCTTCGTCCTGATCCCTCTGTCGTGCTACCTGATCATCGGTACATCCTTCATTCTTACAGGCTTTGTGGCTCTCTTCCACATCCGCAAAGTGATGAAGACGGAGGGCACCAACACGGAGAAGCTGGAGAAGCTCATGGTGAAAATCGGCATCTACTCCATTCTCTACACAGTACCAGCCACCTGTGTCATAGTCTGCTACTTCTATGAGAGGCTCAACATGGACTACTGGAAGCTGAGGGGGCTGCAGATGAAGTGCGGGTCCTTCAACGGTCACAGCAACGACTGCTCGCTTCAGACGTCTGTGCCCACGGTGGCCGTGTTCATGCTCAAGATCTTCATGTCGCTGGTGGTCGGTATCACAAGCGGGGTGTGGGTGTGGAGCTCCAAGACCCTGCAGACCTGGCAGGGCCTGTGCAGCAGGAAGCTGACAGAGAGGACTAGTAGTAGGAAACCCTGTAGCGGCGTCAGCTGCGGCAGCACACACTGCCACTACAAATCTCCTGCTGTGGTTCTGCACATGGCCAAGACTGACCTGCACTCAGACAACCCCACACATGTCTGAGACAGAGCACACACACACACACACACACACACACACACACACACACACACACACCTTTGCCCTGTGTAAGGAGCTGCTAAAAGACTTAATATGAAGATGAG
>VUQJ01033759.1:35633-60534 GCA_015108635.1 Andinoacara biseriatus | reverse complement strand
GCCCAGTGTTGTGTTTTCTTTGTGAGGTTCTGTTTTTTGTGTTTTCAGTTTGCTTACAGTTAGATTCGTATAGTTTTTTTTTTATTCTGCTTTTAGTTATATTGCCTGACTTTTTTCTCGTGTCATACTACTTGTTTTAGCAGCTGTGTTCGTGACTTCCATCTATGCAATAAAGTGTGTACTGGGTCAGCAGTGTGTGTTAATAAAAACGGTTTTGCTCCACAGGCCGTCCAGCATGTCCTTATATGGGTAACTTAACTCCCTTGATGAATTTAGGATGGTACTTAGGTGGCATAATGGGTACACTGAGTTTTATACTAACACAAATAAGCTCGGCATCTCCTCCCCCTCCTAAAACAGTTAAAACTCTGAGCCGTTCCTTACTCTCACATCTTCTTACAGTAAGTTGCACCTCTCGCTTTTTTATTACTAGCAAATATCACACCCACTGTGGTTACAGGCACTTGTGAATTTATATTATTCACTTTCAGCAGTAACCTCATCCCACAAAAGCAGACAGATGAAGATGAGAAACCAGGTTCTTTTTTTTATCAGTTTATAGAATTGAGTCCAATGCTATGTATGTTTGTTTCTTCTGACAAGCAACTCTGGCTGCCATGTATGTTAAGTCTATTGGTGAGCAAAAGAGGAAGCAAAATGATATTGTTATACACCCTTAAAGGAAATGTTCAATTTATTTCATCCTGACATATTTCTCATTGTGCTTGTTGCCTATTGTTGAATGGGTAATACTAGCTTGATACTCTGGACCTCAGTTGTAGAAACAGTTGTAAAGACATTAGCCGTCTAGAACAGCCATTTTATTGACTACATTAGGGATTTCCATCTGAAATACTTGCCAGCTGACGTAATCTCTGTGGACATTCATCCATAGATGCCTGTTTATTACCATGTTCCACAGGGCCACAACATTTACCATAACGAGAAATATACCAGGTTAATACAAACAAGACTTATCAATTAATAGCTGTACAGCTGGTTATCTGTAACTGTATCAACCTGATTTAAAAGGCTGACTCAGGGCACCCGGGTGGCTCAGTGGTGAAAGCCAGCGCGCACATACATATGCTGCATTGTGGTGTGGGTGGCGCAGGTTCAAGTCCTGGCCGATCAGCAATTTACCTGCGTGTGTTCTCTGTAGCTTTCCCCAATTTCCTGTTTCCCTCCACTGCTGATAAAAAGCTGCTATGGCCAAAAAAAAAAAAGTCACATAAGAAACATAATTGTATTCCATACTGTTCTATTTGACATCAAAGTGAGTTAACTTTTAAACAGTTAGACATTCACTCTAATTATTATCAACAAACTCCTTCTAGGGAGCAATATTTGTTGTCACTTAGCAGCTTGAACTGCACCAAGCAATTATATTTATTTCAGTAGTCGCCGTGACATAAACTGCATGAATCACTTGTTGGAGGGGAACAAACAAGCAAACACAAAAACAAAAACATGTTAAGTTAAATTGTTCATTTTGACTTAAAGTAGGAACATAATGGCCACTTGCTGTTTGTCTTTTATACAGTTTTCAAAAACTTTAAATTTAGAAAGTGTTCTAGAAGACTAAATCCATCTGTGAGAAGTGGATTTAACTTTATAGTTTTCCAGTGCGGTTCAATTTCAGGTAACTGGAATCGGCTAGTTCTACAATTTCACAAATAACAGAATGATCAACGTTAACCTGACATGCATGTCTTCAGTTACTTCCTGTTTTGTTAGTCTCTTCTCTCGTGTGCATTCTGTCTTATTTTGCTTCCTTTGTGTTAATTCTTTTAATTACTCCAGTGTGTATTTAAGCCCTGAGTTTTCCTCTTTTCTGTGTCGTGTCTTTAGCCTCAGAGTTTTGTACTTCTGACTCTACTCCTGCTTTGGTTGAATTTTGTTATTTGAAAGAATCTACAGCATTAAAACTATCATTTAGTTTAAGTCCTATCTCCTGCATCCTGCATTTGGGTCCACACTCTGCCTGCCACACAGCTGGAATATGACAGTACAGACTGTGTTTCTTCAAATTTTGTCAGCTGTGTGTGTGTGTGTTTGTGTGTGTGTGTGTGTTTTTAACACTATGTTCAAATACATTTAAAAAAGAATGTTTAAAGTTGCTGTTGTGTTTTCACCTGGATCTCCAAGCATACTGTAATTATAAAGAAATGATATTCATAAGGATCCATTACAATAATCAACAAACTAGTCATAGTCTTCTTTCAGCTGCCTTTTGGACAAGGGGGCAGCGCACCACACAGATCCATGTTTGATTTTAGATGTTTACATTGGATGCTCTTCTTGATGCAACCCTCCTAAAGATTTGTCTCTCCTCTTGGTCTTGAACCTGGGATCTTTCACATGTTAGGCACGTGTTCATCCGGACCCACCTAAAATAGTCAAACTACTTTTATTTCATTTTAATTTTGGTCTGCTGAGTGAAAAACTTAGTTTAATTGATCTGTACCGGAGCTAGTTTGGAATTGTGTGCTCAATCTTCATCTACAGTTTGCAAACAAACACTTCCTTTTAGTAGAGATTAAATGAGCATGAACACATAGCTGCCGCTGCCATGCTGTTTGGTTTGTGCTGACACATCAGCAGTCACCAGAAACCATGTATTGATCTGCATTCAAGGTGCACTTAGCAGGAGTGCTGCAGGATTAGAGGGAAGGGGGGAAGAGGAAGATGAAAGGTAGGGATGGAACAAGAGGAGGAAGAGGAGATGTAGGGGGAGATGGAAACAAAAACCTGGATGTAAACTTACAAGCTGTTATTAAATAATTTCTGCTTGAAAGGAAGCTGCTTTGCTCCTTACAGTGTCCTAGTCACTGGAAACAGTAAGGATATAGAGGCAATAGGGCTAAATATTATCAACAAGAGCAATATTTTCAGCATGATGTAGTGAGAAGGCTGGGCTAATTAAAAACAATGAGCTGCATGGGGAACTGCTCTCCTGTATCAACTACTGATAATCAAGAAGCTTAATCACAGTTTAAGAGAAAAGAATTTGATCACTCCAGCACTCTACCACAATGTAACATTTAGCTGGGGATACAGAAACATAACATTTCAATAAGTCATATACAGTAATTGAGTTTACCTGCAGAAATACACTGTATGTTTTCTACTGTGTCAAAGTGGCAAATCTGTAAATAGATTCCACTAAGTATTACATATAAAAGCATATCAAACTGGAATTTAATTTAAGCAGGGAAATTAACATGAGGACAGTCGCACAACTGGAGTTCTGTGGGCTTCTTTACAATGAACAAGTCACCATATAAACCTGAGATCTGTAAAAATCAGCTGACCTGTAGAAGAGCACAAAAACACAACTGACCCAACAACTGACCTCGTAACGCTCCACATTAAGTTCTGCTCGGTTATAGTAAAATACCGGCATGGAAGACCAAAAATATGTGGGGCCATGGCTCTAAACATGCAGGGTGATAAATCAGTGAGGATCCAAAGGAGAGACCCAAAGTTTTGGCACCATCCTTGTGACTTTGTGACTGTGAGCAGTCCGCCCACACTAAATAAACATTCTATCTAAAACATTTTCCTCTGGCATTCCAAATAAATTAACACTGCTAGCAGCAACTGTCTGCAATAAAATGCCCACCACAAATCTTAAAAGTAAATCATGGTTTATATGATTCAATACTCTCCTCCCTAAATTTTGCACTCTGTAAAGAAAGGTTTTAAAGTGCATGTGCCATGAGCAAAAAGGCCACCTAATTTTTTCTTTATGTTAAAATCTCTTAATTTTGGTATAAAAAAATAAAGCGGTTCTAGTGCTTTTTGAATTTTTAAAAATTGGTCAACAGGTTACAACAAAGTTATGGACCAAAAAAAAAAAATTCTAAACAAATCTAAATAAAATCATTGTCATAACTTGCACCATGTTTCATAAAGTTTCCAGTCATACCAGGCAACAAAACAGTTTCAAAACATATTTGGTGTTTTTTCAAAATAGCGTCACATCGTCAGACAAGCCTAAAAATCGACTGTTGATGACACAGTTCAACCAATAAAATCTAAACACGTGAACTGTGAACCAGCATGTAAAAAAAAAAATCACAATGGATTTTGATTAAAAAAAAGCTGAAAATTATTTTTAGTGTTTACGTTTTTGCTGATTGTGTCACATTTTTAAAAAAGAAAGAAAGAAAGAAAAAAGGGTATTTGGTGTACTATTATTGCAAAATGTTAAGAAAGAGTAACTCTGGAGTCTGACTTCCTAAAACTATTGTTTCTGCACTGGTGTAAAATGTAAGACATGATATGTTTGGTCACAAAATTTCAAAATATTCTTTCACAGGCAACACATACACATTTTGAGGTAAAGTGTCGGCCTGACTCTGCCAGAGTTTATCAAAACGCCCTTCTCCTCTGAATATGTCCAAACCATCTCAACCTTGCCACTCTAATTTCACATCCAAAGCACTGAACCCAAGTGGTCCCTTTAATATACTCATTTCTAATCCTGTCCATCCTTGTCACTCCCAATGAAAATCTTAGCAGGCTCAACTCTGCCAGCTCTGGTCTTTCTGTCAGTGCCACTGTCGCCCAACCATACGTTACAGCCGGTTTCACTACCATCTTTTCACTCTAGCTTTTATCCTTTTATTCAGATTGAGGCACATAATTTTATCATAAGAAACTGTTAAGGTATATGTTAGATGCATTAACTTCATAGTTTGCAAATGTATTCAGTGCCTTTATGCTACAATTAAAATTATATTTAAAAACAGAGTGATCAGTTCTAAAAATGTAATTGATAATAATTATAAATTACAGGTTAATGTTAATTGGGCTGACAATCAATAAAACCTTCATTTGCAGTTGACTGCTTCATTAATGAAGCTACAATGGGAGGCTAATGTATCCAGCCGTCCATCAATTTTCTTCGGCGTATCCTTTTCAGGTTCGCGGAGGGGCCGGCGCCTATCCCAGGTGTCATAGAGTGAGAGGCAGGTATATTTATAATGATTAGTTTGTTGCACTATTGGACTGCAACAATCATTCCTGTCTCTCAATCACCTAACTGACCTTCAGGTGTCGGTTTGGTAGGATAGCTGTTACAGGCTGTTACACAAAGGCTTACACAGAATTTATTACACTATTTGGACTCTGGCTGCCCAGTTATTTACAGCATCAGGGCAGACCTGGGTACATGTTTCTAAATAGTTTTTCTCAAAGTTGGTTACTTTGTTTGCATACTGTTTTCTCTGTTTTATGTGTAAAAAGAAAAAGTACCTTGCATAGCTGTGGGAATGTTTCACAGCTATGCAAGGTACATTCAAGGTACTGTGGGTATGGTACAATATGTGTGATGTGGAGACTGTCCCCTTAATACTCTTAACATAAATTATTATAAACTGCGCAAGCACTGTGCAGCAATCAAACCAAAATCCTTAAAGTGTCAAAGTAGAAGGCAAACATTTATATAAGTAATTATGTGACGAGTTCCACTAAATTCTAAAACAAATAACAGCTACAATCTACTAAAGAACAACAAATAAAATATATTAAGTGTTATTGCTGATCATAAGTAATTTTACCATAAATATTCTCACACAGACACCAATTCACACAAGCCTGAAACTGCACAATTTGTAACAATACAACTTCAGACATAAATGGAAAAAAAAAAGTACATATAGCTCGTTCATCAAATTCACTTACAATATATAGCTGTTGTCACGGGTTTCTCATGAGCCTTCAGTCACTGTTAGATCAAATGACAAGCTTTGGCATGATGAAAGCAACACCACTATGGCTCATAGGTTACCACATGCTGAGATGACAACAACTGGTCTAGTCTGTACAGTAAATACAGTTTTTAAACTTTCCTGCTACTTCTCTGGGTCCTGAAAGCAGCATGCTAATGAAAAACGTCCAGACTACTTATATCGTGTAATCACAGGTTCCCTTTGTGCACTTTATGTTAATGTGGTTGACAGTATATTTGGAAACACCCACTCCAATCGGAATCAACAAAAAGTCAAATATGCACCTTTCTCTATAATGTCAACAAAAACTGATAAGATATGAGTTTTTAAAATTAGAACTGATAGCAGAGCTGTTTGATGAATCGCATTAGCTTGTGCAGATGGTCCTAATAAAGTGCTGAGTCAGGATGTATTTAAATGGGAAATTGACTATTTTTATTTTAATTATGCTACATTTGTCTAACGTATATATATTTGTCTAATTTAGAAACATTTTTCAGTTTAATATTCAAGCCTTATCACATCGGATGGATGTGGCAGAAAACACTGCCCGTGTATGTGGGGCTAAAATATATGATTCTCTTTATTACCAATTTATGGTCATTGTTTTGAATTATTTAATAGTAACATTTGTTTTGTATAATGTTTCAATATAACATTTTAACAATAAATAAAAATAATAAAAATGACTAATTTGACCAGATGGGACATATTGAAAATTTTCTGTTTTTAAAAGAAAAAAAAAACACTCCAAAGTCCAAATATATATCACTACAATTAAAGGCCAGAAAAATTTTTACATCTGAAAGTCTGTATGGAAAATTTTCATAATATTTTCAAGAACTTAGAACCACTGACCCATTGTAACAGAAAAGAATAATTTTATGCCAACCAATTAAGTGACAGTTAAACTTGTCAGTATGAATACAAACAACTTGGATTTGTTGATTTAATTTTTTTTCCATCCAGTAAATTAGGAACTGCTACAAAAACAATCATAATGAACCAACAGTTTTCAAGTATAAACAGAGGATATAATCAAATATTGTCTGACTTGCCATGTGTCAATGCTGCTGTCCTCTTGCTGACTGATTAGACTCCTATATAAAATAACAGACTTTTGTATTGTTTTTGAAATGAAAACAATGCCAAAGATAACAACACGGAATAATTTAGTTGAACATCTGTATTACCCAGTCTTTTGACCACCATCGGAGTAGCCCAACATGTATCCTTTGGGTGCCATAACCTCTTTGGTCCTTATATGTAGAATCCTGCTACATCTGACTGATGAAATAATTAATGCGTCCATGGCCACAGGTGTATAAACCAAGCACCTAGGCATGCAGACTGCTTCTACAAACATTTATGAAAGAGTGGGTCGCTCTCAGGAGCTCAGTGAATTCCAGTGTGGTACGGTGATAGGATGCCACCTGTGCAACAAGTCCAGTCGTGAAATTTTCACACTCCTAAATATTCCGGTGAACAGTTAGTGGTATTATAACAAAGTGGAAGGGATTGGGAATGACAGCCACAAAGCAGTAAGCCACATAAAATCCCAGAGCAGGGTCAATGGATGCTGAAATGCATAGTGAGCAGCAGAGGTCACAACCCTTCAGTCAGTCAGTCAGTACAAACCCCAAACTTCACATGGCCTTCAGATTATCTCAAGAACAGTTTATAGAGAGCTTCATGGAATGAATTTCCATGTCTTTCCATGTGCATCCAAGCCTTACATCTCCCAGCAAAGTATTGGATGCAGTAGTATAAAGGATGCCACCACTAGACTCTAGAGTAGTGGGAACAAATTGGGGATGCCTGCTTCATGTTCCAACATGACTGCACACCAGTGCACAAAGCAGGTCCATGAAAACATGGATGAGTGAGTTTGGTGTGGAAGAACTTGACTGGCCTGCACAGAGTCCTGACCTCAAACCTGACAGAACACCTTTGAGATGAATTAGAGCAGAGACAGCAAGCTAGGTCTTCTAGTCCAGCATCAATGTCTGACGTCACAAATATGCTTCTGGAAAAATTATAAAAAATGCCCATAACCACACTCCTAAACCTTGCGGAAAGCCTTCCCTGAAAAGTTGAAGCAGCCGACATCATATTAAACCATACGGATTAAGAATGGGATGTCACTCAATTCATATGAGTGAAGGCAGATGAGTGAATACCTTTGGCACTATAGTGTAACTAAACATAACAAATGTTAGAAAAACCATGTATCTAAAATAAAAAAATATTGGCCAATATATTTGATTTTTTTCCCACAAAATATCAGTATTATGTTGGTCGTAAGAATCCTATATTGGTCACGCTCTGCTGGAGGGGTTTTAAGACGGCTCATGAGTTAACCTGACATGTGTGTCTTTGGACTGTGGGAGGAAGCCAGAGTACGCAAAGGTAACAACATAGGCACACAGACACAGGGAGAGCTTGCAAATTCCACACATAAAGACCCTAGTTTCTTGCTGTGAGGTGATAGTGAGAACCACTTAATCACCATACAACCAGGTGCTGTGTGCTGTAAAATAGAAACAATAAGCTGAAAGAAACTAAAATGCTCATAGAACTGAATATTGTAGGATCTTCTCTCTTGCTTTGTCACTAAAAGTGCCACTTTTCACATTTTACATATTCAACTGATTGATATAAAAAAATCAACTATTACAGCTTCAAAATTAAGCTCAACATGATGCATTACAGCACAAACAGCAACTACCCATCTATACACAATTGTCTAGTCATTGCATCTTAGTACTACTGCAGTCATCAACATTATGATGGCAGGATTCTGTAAGTGACAATTCCAAAAACAGGTTAAACTGATCTGCTAACACTGGAATCATCTCAGTTCCGAGCAGAAAGGCTGCACACAGACTGTCACTATAATCTACATATTAACGTGAATGAATATTAATTCCGATTAATCTACATATACCATCTCTTCCCTTCATCAAGAAAGAAAATACTCGTGCTTATTCACGTGCAACTTTTTTTATAAAAGGAACTAGACCAGATGACTGACTTCACTGGATGAGGGCTCCAAAAGCACCGACTAGGGGCGTCCAGTCCTGTTGAAATGAAGTGGAGCAGATGCAGCAGACTTCATGCTGCCAGTCTGCACCGCACTGCGCCCCGCATCCACCCAACACACACCACCAGCGACGCCGCGCAGTCTGCAAGCTGCTCAACATCTTTTTATGACACAATTAAAGCAGTACCACATACATCCTCCATCTCTCCTCTGCTCATCCTGTCTTTCTCTGTCAGTGTGTTTTCACACCTCTTCTACCCCTCTGATCGTCTGTCAGGACGATGCGGACTCCCTGACCAGTGATTAGAATGTGGAGGAGCTGTCATCCCTTAATGCGGTAAACTCCCATCCCATCCCACACCACAACATACACACACACATTGCCGAGATCAATACCGCAGTGAAGACCCAATGCAGCACCATATTCAGCTCCAGAAAGAGCAGAGAAACACTTACAGTACGCAAAAACTGGATTTCATCCTCGCCTTCTCCTCCGTCAGCCATGGTTACTGTTAACACGATGAGCCTCGTATAGTGACTGTGTGCCCAGGCTACCCGTGCTTGTGTGTGTACGTGGGTGAGCAGAGAAAGGCAACGCACGGAGGAACTCCTCTCTCATTGGATGGCTCGCGCTCGCCAGGGGAGGAGCTGCACAGGTGTGTGCATGTGTGCATAGGAATTATAAGTGTGCGTGGGCGCGCGCGAGTGCTATGTTGGTCGGATTGCTCCCTCTGCTGGCCGCTTTAGTGCGGAAAGTGCCTGCTGCCTGGAGCATATCCCAGAGTAACTACTTGCCTCCTGGAATCACTTCCATGCACTTGAGACCATCCTGGAGGAGTTGGATTACCTGTGCATCCTCTGTAGGGTCCAAAGTATCGACTCATGCTACCAGTAGTGACACTGACCCTAGTCAAATGCAAAACCAGTGAAAAAAACCAAAGCTGAGGAGGGGAAAAGAACCAGTGGCCTGTTTTAGGGATTTTTTTTTTCATTGTTGTCTCAATATTGCCCCTCTGGTGCATCAATACAATATTGCCAAAAGGGTTGCTGTGTCTCCCAGCAGTCTCAAGTGTATGGATGTGATTCCAGGAGGCAGGTAGTTACTCTGGGAGGCCTGGACCTAGCTGTAGAAAGTCCTCAAGGAGGCCACTGGTATGAATGTCTTTGACCAAACAATCAGAAAGACTTTATGAGGGTGGCCTGAGGGCCTGACATTCTTTTGTGGGCTCTGTGTTCACTGCCTGGTACAGTGGAGCCTGATTGGTACTTACCATAGAACACCAGAATTTGCAGATTCCACCGCCAGCACCCTGTGCTTTTTACAGATGAGCGCAGGTTCATCCTAAGCATGTGACAGATGTGAAAGGGTCTGGAGAAGTCATGAAGATTATGCTGCCTGCAACATCGTTCAGCACAACCAGCTTGGTGGTGGATCAGAGATGGTCTGGGGAGGGATATCCATGGAGGTACACACAGATCCCATACAGGGTAGGCAATGATACCCTGACTGCTATTAGTTATTTGGATGAAAGTAGACCCACTGTCAGACACTAGACTGGTGCACTGGGTGGGCTTTTCCATGTGGTGAGAGTATGCAGGCAGTATCTGAAGCTTGAAGGAACTGACACCATTGCACCCCACACTCACCTCACCTCCAGTAATACTGCTGGGATATTCTGTTTGGGTCCTGATGCAAACTTCTCATTACCATCTTGACTTGCTGCAATAAAACTGACTAACCTGTTACATAATTTTTCCTTTTTTTAGGGTGTCATTGAGTTCAGCCCTCTGAAGGTTGATCATTTTAATTTCCATTCCAGTCTGTAATTATCCAGTCTGTAGCAGTTTAGATATCACCATGATTTCCCCCCACTGAAATCTGATGTGATTTCAAAGTGTTATTTTGAGCAGTGTATTTTAGACACCTTCCAGTAACCTAGTGCAGAGCCACTGAGACTGTCGACAACTGTTGTCACAGATAGACTCCTCACTTTTATATTAAGGTGAACCTGACAAACTTAGAAAAAAGACAGAGACAATTTTAAGTCTGATCGTTTTATTTTTAGATTTTATAGTGTTTGCAGTCGTGCGGCATCATAAATCCACATTGTCTTTGATGTAAACAAGTAAAGAAAGTATCAAAGTTCCATACAAAGTGAAACAGACACCAAAGAATCGAGTTTTGTAAGGAGGACAAATCTTTTTCATTTGTCATATCAGGAGATGTTTCAGGATCTTAGTGTATGTGACCATTTATCGTTGTCAACGAGATTGGTTGCATCTGTGTGGAAAGCAAGCTTTTTATTGGTGAGCAAGACACAGTTGGGTTAACCCAGCTTTCCAATAGAACCATCTGGACCTCAGAGCCTTTTTAAGCTTAGCACTTGCTATAGTCACAAAATAGCCTGAAAAATTATCCATAAACCTTTGATTTATGACATCCCATACATATCAGAAAATGTACTAGACTGTTCTAGAAATAACTTTATGATAGTGCTGTCATTCCCACATCTTTTTCCATTAGTCTGTCAAGTATTACTAATTACTAATTGCATTTACTTTTCAATCATAATACCCATATTGATGTGAGGTTTTTGTTCTAGTATACCAAATCCTGAGTACTACGATATGTTAGTAAAACAAACTACACAAAAGAAACAGATCAGTAGTGATCACCAGCCACCCTTGTGTTCAAAAATTCAAATCGTATAGTTGAAATGAGCTGTGTCCAGATGAAACTAGAAAGACTGAAACGATGAGCACCACAATTATGAGTATAATACTGACATTATGATAACCTGTTTTATTTACATTGAAATTCCTCCTTAAACACCATCAGAAATGTATGGATAATAAACCCAATGCAGGCAGTTAAACTGACACATTCACCATCTTGTTCCAAAACCTGTGTGTGCGCAGAAATTGCTATAGCACTAGAAGTCAACAAAAACAAGACATTCATGTAGGGATAAATTACCTACATGAGTTTGAAATGTGTGTTACTTATGTACCTGTGGCTTTTTGAACTTGACCAACAAACTGTAACCGTGTTATTAACATGTTATTATATTAGTATATTTGAGTTTCTAGACAAATACTGTTAAAACCTGAAATTAATGCATTCAGTATAAAACTACAATTTTACTTTCACAAATATAAAACTAGTGTGAAATCAGTTGGTATTAATGAGCCACATCATTGTCATTGGTTTGCTTTTAGCCTTTAGAGTGAAGCTCTCTTTTGTTTGTGGTCTGTATTTTTCCCTTGTGGTAATCCTGTTCAGGAAGCTTCACTTCTACAGTTTAGAAAAGCCATTTTTGTTTGAAGGCACAGCAAAGTGGTTTGTTCCACCAAGTATCAAATTGCACAGATTGAAATCTGGCACTGAATGTGCAGCAAGAGCATTTCATAATCTTAATTAGGTACTTCGCTTTGTTTTTAAAATACCCCTCTCTGGCTATCTCTGCAGTACATGAAAGATGGAATACCCTGTAAACAGTTAGCATTAACTCCTCTCCTTCTTCCAGTATTTTTGTTAAGCTAGGCGCAGCATGTCTTGGTTTAAACTCTGCTCCGAAATACACAAACATGAGCATTCTATTAATTTTCACATTTCATTCTCAAAAGAAAGCAAAAGATCACATCTTTCAAACAATCCCTTTAAAGATAACAAATGCAGCAATTTCAGTAATGATAAAAAATTAAAACATTTCAAATGCTGGAAGTGAAAGTGTCACAAAAAAATCAGAAATCCTACAAAGACACTCAAACAAGCCCAAGGATTCCAGCACTAGAGATGATTTTAGCTGGATTGTGTGGGACCACAGGAGAGACATGTCCTAACATGCAACTCTATTTCTCTCTTTGTGAAAAACTGACAAAATATCTCAACATCAACAGACAAGCAATTCTTTTAAGATATCTTGTGTTCAGTACACAAAGTTTAAGGAAACAGCAGCCTGTCATAAGGGACTAAACGCAACACTGTGACACTTCTGAAACAACAGTTTAAAAATTGAGAATAAAAGGTTGAGGCTTTATGTCTTTGTATGAGCTGGTCAATAATACTCGCTGGGACGTGAGAGGGACCATCAACGCCTACAGCAACAACTCATGTGAGCCAAAGTGGAACGGTTGGACTGTAAACCTGATCCATTGCTGCACCTTATACTTCGTTGTCATAACCCAGGATAGGAGCCAACCATCTCTCTGCCTCATCCACATTTATCCCTTTTCTCCTGGCATAATCCTCCACCTGTAGATGAGATGAGCAAAGAGACCACAAGTTCAGCCTGCTTTTGTATACTCATTCCAAAATTCAAAGACTTTCTTTGTTTTGTCTTGTTTGTCAGATTTTTCCACTTCCTCTTACACTCAACAATCATGGGTATTTGTGAGCTTCTGCTCAGATCAGCAGTTTAATGAAAATTTTCTATAAAAGGCACTTTGTATTGCAAGCTAAGACCCTAAAATATTAGAATGAAAACTCCAGCAATCAGATGATCCCCTGTGAGCAACACTTGGTGGTGGTAGGAACCAAGGTCAGGGAGGGGGAGCCATCTACTAATTTTGGTTGGTGTGTGAAGAGAAAAAAAGAAATGGGAGAGTATGAAAAATCAAGGACAAACTTCAAAATAGCCAAAATAGATATCTGTCTTTCCTCAGTTTAAACCTTAAGAAAACATGAGCCACAGATATCAGGTTAAAAACAGACCATACTGAAGGTCTGAAAATGATGCTATGTTAAAATAAACTACAGTTCACACATTCTTTGTAAAGAACAGTCCAACAGTCTAACTCACTGATGTATTTCTAATATCTGTAGCACAGAGGAATATGAGCTACCACGCTTTGACACATTCAATAGATATAGCCAGTCCTGAGTCCAAAGAAGAAAGGGAGTGAGGCTCTTGGAATGTCATTCTAAAGGAATGGCAATAAAAATCAGCCATGTCTCCAATTACTAGTAGCAGTTTAAGAAGTGGATACTTAGTTGGACCTGCTCCTTGGTGATCTTTCCTACGGCGAAGTATGAGGCCTGAGGGTTGGAGAAGTAAAGTCCAGATACAGAGGCAGCAGGTGTCATGGCCAGGGACTCCGTCAGACCAATGCCTACACTCAAGCATACACGCACAAGTATACACAAAAAGGAAAACAAATACCTGCATAATTGTACACAGATATGAACAACTGTAGCAAACAAAACAGAAACAGCAGGTCAGTGGGTTGCACAACTTAGTTTACCTGAAACTGGCAGTGTTTTGTTAACGGTGGGGTTAGCTTGTAAAGTGAAATTTAAAGGGTGGTTTTTAAGCTGTTCCATGGACTACAGCTGAGGAGAACATTACCTACCAGCCAGGGGTGGGCAACTCCAGGCCCCGAGGGCTGGTGTCCTGCAGGTTTTAGATGTGTCCCTGATCCATTACACCTGAATTGAATGACTGAATTACCTCCTCAGTATGCAGTCAAGTTCTCCAGAGTCCTGCTAATGACTTCTATATTTGACTCAGGTGTGTTGGATCAGGAACACGTCTAAAACCTGCAGGACGCCAGCCCTCGGGGCCTGGATTTGCCCACCCTGGTACTCTCTTCCTCTGTTTGGCAGCCTATTCAGATGTAACACTCGACATGTCAAGCACACAGTTAATAAGGCTTGGGTGATTGACTTTTCTTCTCTAGAGAGGTGACTTGAAGCACATGAAGAACCAATATTCTGGTTGTGGCTTATTCATAGAAATGGCCGTGCATTTGCAGGATTTTAAACTTGAACCATAAAAAGTTTTGTGTAGTAATTTGATCCACTTGTTAATAACAAAAATGTGAATACAGAAGTATATTCATGCACATCTGATCAGTTTGGGTTGTTCCTGTCACTGGGGCTGATTGTTGAAACCTCTGATTTATTTAGGTCACTTGAGGCAATGTGTGAATGGGGGTTGAAATGCCTGGGAAGGATCTTAGGACTGCATTGCAGATGGCTGATAGCTGCTGCCATAAGTCACCACCTCTGTTCAATGATGGTCATTCACAGTAGACATAGATGACCTTTAATCCTCTCTCAAACTATCTGTCCAAAAATGTGAGCATTGGCATCCTCAAAAGAATGTCATTTCCCCTTTAAATGCAGTGTAGAGCTGAGTGTTAGGGTGAATGTTTTGTCCTTGGGATGAACCAGTTTTTGTCTGAGGGTGTTGCTAGGTCTGAAATGCACCAGAATGTTATGCTTGGAGAAAAGCATTGAGTTTCCCTGACAAGCCTGCTACATAAGGAACAACAATGTTCTTCCCTTTCAGCTGATTCACTCGGTACAACACATATATGTATCCTTGCTGAAGACACCTCTATCAGTCTGGTAATTTATGCCACCATATCTGCCAACTTATTTATGATCTTTAAAACGCCATCAGTTTTAACTTTTTCACTTAGTTAATGTTCATAGATCCACATCAAAGCACTGATTAACTGTCAAATTACTGTCAAATAATGGTTTACAAGGTGGGTAAGGTAACACCTTCAGGGATTCAGGATATGATGTAGTTATTGGTGTTCTCACCAGTCTTCTCCTCTATATTTGCCAGGCTCCACATGGTGAGCTTCTCTGTATGGTCAGGCTGGCTGGGGTAACCAGCTGCCGGCCTGATTCCCTGGTATCGAATTCTGTGAAGATCCGATGTATGCAGAGCCTCATCAGCACTATAGCCCCACAGCTCCTTACGCACACGAACATGGAGCTCCTCTGCAAATGCCTTCATGGTGGAGATTTAGAAATAAACACCTCAGAATTAATAGACTCTTTTTCAACTTATTAAAAAACATAGGAATCAACACCTAGATCTCTATGCTTTATATGTGGAAAATTAAGACCCAAATTAAGAATGTCTTAAACACATAAAGACCTGGATGACCTCAAATTTCCTGCATCTAAATTCAGATAAAAATGAAGTTATTGTACTTGGCCCTACAAATCTTAGAAAGACAGTGTTTAATCAGGCACTTAATCTGGATGGCATTACCTTGTCCTCAAGTAACACTGTAAGGAATCTTGACAAAAGTTATTTTTAAATGCACATACTAAGCAAATGTGTAGGACTGCTTTTTTTTTGCATTTGCACAATATTTCTAAAATTAGAAACTGTCCTGTCTCAGAGTGATGCTCAAAAGCTAATTCATGCATGTATTCTCAGCTGGACTACTGTAATTCATTACTATCAGGCTGCCCTGAAAGCTCCCTGAAAAGCCTTCAGCTGACCCAAAATACTGCAGCAAGAGTACTGACAGGGACTAGAATGAGAGAGCATATTTCTCCCATATTGGCTTCTCCTTATTGGCTCCCTGTTAAATCCAGAATTGAACTTAAAATCCTTCTTCTTAAAATACCAGCAGGTACTAAGAAGTAACTTCAAGTATACCAAAACTGGTGCTTGTGCCATGGCATAATTTCCTGCCACAAGAAGTATAGTTTTTGTTTTTTCAGGAAAGAGTACCTCAGCCAGTCGGTCAGCCAGAGCTTTGACCATGATGCTGTTATAGTCATCTCCTTGAGCTTGAAACTGCTGACTCAGCTCCTCAGCTCCAAACACACCCACAGCAAACAATCCAATGTAGTCTACCACACCGCTGTCTACAGGGGCCACAAAGTCAGACACACAAAGGTAGGGCTCGGAGGAGGAGCTGTCCTTCTCCACCTGCAGCGTGGACACACACACACACACAGAAAATTGTAACTTAGGAGTTACATTTCTGTCTCTAGTATGAAGATCTGAAACCAGGTCTTGCATTTCTGCAGCATACAAGAAAACTTTATGAACAATTTCATTGCACATTTTGTGAAAACTGAGTATAATTCCTGGGAGCACAGAGGAGTTCACATCGATCTTCTTCTATGTACTAACAGAAAGAAGGCAGCTGCAACACAATGTGTTTAAAAATGATTATATGTCATTGCTTTAAGGGTCAAGATGAAGAGGATGTATCAAAGTCCCTCACCTGCTGCCGTAAGCCGTGGAACGTGGTGATGGGTTTGGTGTCTCTGTGCACTGTGACATCATCTTTGTACACTCTGATGTCATCACCATTGCTCTGGGCACGCCAGAAGCCCACCAGGCCCCGGCCCTTCAGACTGGAGTTGTCGAATATCTGATTGAGCAGCTGCTGTGCGTCATCAAAGACTCTGCGAGCTTCTGAACCTGCAGCACCCAAAGATCACTGAGCTCAGTTGCATTCCCTTCATTTTTCTCCCTCTCTCCCTGTAAGACTGGAGACTCCCCACTGATCCACTGTTGTGTCCTTTGTATACTTATTCTAACTTTTGTGATATGCCAAAAAATGACTTATCCACAAGCTCCCTGCCTATTCCTTTAGACTATATTGTAAAATTTGATATATGATTAACATGCAACAATATATAAAATTCTAAATGCTAAACTAAGTTTATGTATTTTTCTTCTTCTGGCTGCTCAATTTAGGGGTCATCAGAGTGGATCATATGTCCCATCTCACTCTATCCTAAGCCAGTCCGTGACTAATAGTGTTCCATTGCGTGTTTTTCTATCCAGGTGTGCTTTTCATGCATTGACAATGTGTTTGGCATAGTTGTCATGCTGAGAAATGAAGCTGCTGCCAATCAGACTCTTTCGTAGTGCATAACATGCACTATAAACTGCATAGCATGCCCTGATATGCCAAGTTTTCAGCTAATAGCTCTTTCTGAATCACTTGTTGGTGATACAATTTATAACTGATTCTTTGCCAAGTTGTCTAATGTGTTGTGTTATATACAGACAGTGGTTCATCCATTGAGTAATGTGCCTTTTTATGCTTAAATGACTCATGGGTCATTTTAAGTGGCTTAAAAAAGAAAAACAATTCTTCTGAAAATGGTCAGGTACATGGACTGGACTGAAAATGAGTGAAAAAGCAGCCAATGTGCAAAGAAAACCTTTGAAATACCTTCAGAAAGCCTAGAGAACTATTGCTCAAGATCACTTTGAAAAAAGTTACAAGAAAGTCTGGCTCCTTAGAAGCAAAATAAAAAGAAATTAGGGGTGATTCAAGACTTTTGCACTGTACTGTATTTAATTGTTGCTTAGTTTTATGGTCTGATTAATTAATTAGTCAAATATGACTTTTAGACTTCTTTCCTCCATGGCATTTTTAATTGAATTTCTGTTTTTTTCATGTGATTCTATTTTCTTTTTGTACAAATAAAGAATATTTGTGCAGTGATTTATAAAGAACCCTGACTGAGCTTGTACCAACGGTCTTGTCATTGAAGATCTTGGGGTATCCCCTGTTGGGGTATTTTCCTCTCAGCTGCCACACATCAAAGAAGGGCTTCCAGTCGATGAAGTCCACCAGGCTGTTTAGGTCATACAACTCAAACACACGGGTGCCCAGGAATTGAGGACATACTGAAAGACAGAAAACTCCAATTCTGTATGTATGATCAGATATTACTACATAATGCACCCATACTACACATTCTGATGATATCAATGCATTATGTATAACATCACTATAATCATAAGGCAACCATGTACAAAACATAATGTAACCATGTTGTTTACATTTGAGAAGCATTGCTGAGCAGTAGGTATGGCTTTAATATTGCTCAATGGTGAGTCAGAGCCTGTACCACTTATGGCCATGAGTCATCCCTGACCAACATGATAGACAATGCTCAGTCATCAAAAGCTAATTTATGAAGCTGCAGCCTAGAACTGATGCTACTATAGACAAACTGGATCTTTACCTAGAAATTTGGGATTTTCAAGTTTCTCAGTGTCTAACTTCTGCCAGCATGATCTAGGTTAGTTGCCAGATCCTCACTTTCTCCATTTCAGTCAATTATGGTCAAGTAGGTATAGACAATCACGCAACAGAATATGATCACATGATTATGCTAAACCAATCAGGCATGAGAAAGAGGCTGCATATCATTAGCATATATTATCACAGCATTAGCAGCCTGAAATCCTCCGTGTTGTTTATTCTCCACATTTACAGATGACTACAAGTGTAATGGTACTAAATATACAGGAATATGAATATCGTGGTGCACATCTTTGAAGAGCAAAAAACACATGCCAAATTTCACGGCTCAACTCATTGGTGGAACAGTAAAACCTTACAGACTGACACCCACGGCACAACGACAATATCCTCCCACTTTATAACGAGTGGGAGGATAATAAAAATCAGACATATCTGGTAACTACTGAAACTAAGGGCTCTTCGACAGACCGAGTATGACAAATACTGTCTAATGCCTCAGAGTATCTGGGGGGGAGCATTTTGCTGACAATTTCTTGACTTACCTGGCTTGGGCAGAGAGTGCCAGTCTATCTTTAATGCCCTCTCTCTGGCCTGGGAAAGAGACAGGTACTTGCGATCCTAAAGACAAAAATCTAGTTAGAAATATAACTCACTACAATCTACATTTATTCACACATGCCAACAACAGTCTAGTATGTGATTTTATTTATAGCAGCTCCATTATAAAATTGGTAAAGGAAGGATGAATGTAAAACTCTCTCTTCACATAACGTGGCATGGCAGCTTTGGTGTGCAACTTCTTATCTTCTGTAAATGAGAAATGTTCATTCTGTGTTTGGTTTATTTGGTAAGTGTGCTGTTCAACCTCAAGTAAGATAAAATTTAGTCAAATATGAGTCAAAAATGAGCACCAAGCAAAAAAGTACTATCAGGTAAAATATGTGGCATAGTAAATTTTTAAACTGTAACTTGCCTTTATAGGATTGCCTCTCAATGTCTTATCATTTGCTAACTTCACCATGTAAAAATCATATAAAATATGAAAATGACATTCACAAAAAAATGTTTTAATCTCATTTTATAAATCTAATATAAACTTTGACCACTGTGTGTGTGAGTGTGTGGTCAATATGTTTTGGCTAACCACCTGTTTAAATCAAGTTAACAGCAATCCATAAAGTGGCCAACTTAAAGCCCTGAACTCAGCTCTATCCAAAAATGGTTTTTTTTGGAAATACTCATATAACCTTTCCCAGAATGATGTGCAGCATCAGAGAGATAAGCACAAGTGTAAAAGTCAGTTAATTTGCTTTGCATTATGTAAAGAACAGCGCATATTGGTGCTGTATCTACAAGTTACAGGAGAACTTATGAGTGGCGCTGTGTTCACTGACAGACGGAGAGGGAGAATAGTAGTGAGTGGCCATGCATTATCTAAACAGCTTACTCAATTCAGAGTTGTGGAGAAGCTGTAGCCTGTCCCAGCTATAACAGGGTAAGAGACAGGGCACATGGAGGGCTAACACAGAGAGACACACAATGATTGAGACACACATTCACGCTTACAGCCAATTTAAAATCACCACTTAATCTTCCACTGTCCAAAGACATGCCTTGGACTGCAGAAGGAAGCCAGAGTACCTGGAGGAAACCCACGCAGAGAGAGAACATGCAAACTCCACACAGAAACTCAGCCAGCCAAAAGGTTCAAATGTGGGACCTTCTTGATTTGTGGCACCAGTGCTGACCACTGCACCACCCTGCCTCATTTGAATCTCTCATTTGTAAATTTACATAATTATTACTCTTTAAAATTGTCACATACCACCCAGCCCTAGTACAGACTGGCTGATCTTACCTTCAAGGACTCGTAGTGCTCCTCCCTGATCGCGTCATACTCCTCTTTTAGCTCCTCAAAATAGTCTTCCTTTGCAGTTTCATCCAGCAGCTGCGAACACTGAGACGGGAAAACAGGTAAGAGTAAACACCACATTTTGGACTCCTCAAACAGCTTTTAAATGTATACCGACCAAGGTTAATACAAAAACTTAAACTGAAAAAACATTTTCGTTAACTGAAATAAATAAAAACATAACTAAAAGGAAAAACAATAACTAACTGAAACTGTATTGTGAGTTTACAAAACTAAAACAAACTGAAATTATAGATAAAGTGCCCTTCATTTTTGTGTTTGTAAGTTTATTTAAAAGTGCTGTAGACTGATATGAAATCACTTTTTCCGCTCTAGCAGTTTTAGCTGGGAGTGCCATCCTCACTGCGTGTGTGTGTGTGTGTGTGTGTGTGTGGGCGCGCGTGTGTGTGTGGTCCATCTGCTCATCGCACCGGTCAGCAGTAAAGGTTGGGAGAAAGCAGCAGATAAGCAATAGTTAGACAGACAGAAGCAAGTGTCTTGTTGTGGGTGATGACAAAATGCTTCTCAAGGGGAAAACCTAAACCCGCCTGTGAAGCGTGCACAAGGCGGCTATGGCGCTCTGAACCTATGCAGTAACCTAATACGTAACCCGAGGACCTCATCTTGAGAAATATAACTACACGTCAGTCCATGCAACCCGGAACGATTGTGATTGCCCTGTTCAGCACTGCCGAGTCCTCCTGTACATTTCTGGGTACTTTCTGCCGCAGCTTTTGAATTTATCAGTGAGAGAATAACAATCAGGAATGATAACCACAACATCAACATAAGGACTCGCAAATTCCTGGAGGGAGATTGCTGAAACTATCAGAATGAGTAAGGAATGAACAAAGTGGAAAAAAAACAACAAAGACTAGCGGGACAATTATGTTTGCAGCCGGAAAAAAAAAACAAAAAGGGAGAAAGACGGAGGATTCAAATTAGGACTTAAACTACTCCTGATTAATGCATCAAAAGCGAACACAGCTGTAAACACAGAAAATAAAATCAGCACACTTGTGAAGATTAGTCTATCTATGTGAGTGTGACTATAAAAAGATCTGTGAACAACATAACACCACAACCATCAGCTGGGCTCAGCGTAGTGAAAACTGTTCCCACCAATCAGAATCACAGGTTTCCCCATGATACTCATGACTGTGTGACTGACAGAAGTAAAATGCCAATATCCTAAAAAATAGTCTTTTCTTGGGGCTGTATTTTCACCTCGTATCACAAACATTTCATGTCTACAAAAACATATGATGCTATTACCAGAAAGAAGGGAAAAGTTACAGTAAAGGCAGATAGATGTTCTTACCACCACCACACTCCTGGAGGCATCCAGAACATGGATAGCAGGGAAGCTGTAGCGAGGGGCAATCTTCACTGCCGTGTGTATCCTATCAAACACAAAGTATAGGTTTCTTTATTATTTGACTGATGTGCTTCAGCTTGGGGCCAGGGTCAGGGTTATCTACACAATGTTTTATGGTGAGCCTGCTGCAGTTCATCTAATAGCCACTTGAGGCTGGCTCCAAAAGTCAGTCAATCCCACTAGCTCCTGTGTTAAAATCCCAGGAACCAAAAACAGTTTTGGCCTCTGTGGATTCCCAACTTTGTGACACCTTTGAATTTACATCTGAAGTCAATCCTCTGGATACTGCAGAAAGGAGCCTCGCTGCTTTGAGAGACGTGTCAACATGGGGAATTGTAGCCGATTGGTCTCTGCTAAGCCTATTTACATTCACTTAACTAGACCTCTTTACCTTTTTGGAGCATTTTAATGAAATGACAAGTAATATGGTAATATGCTGTTTAAAGCAGGCAGTTGCAGAAATTTGCGCTTCAGTTTTGTCAGATATGTGTGTCTGTACATTGCATCAGTACATTTTTTTGGATATAACTTGCAGCTTGCTAACCAAGCATGTTAGTGCTAGCAGATGATTTAGAACTGCACCATCATGTCCAAATATAGTAAACTACAGCCACAATAAACCAACATAGAGACAGCCAAAAGGTTACTGTTGAGGTGGACATCACAGTGGATAAGGCCAGCTTTTATTCATGGCCTGTGACTAAAATGCACTGGTCTAACCATGAAGCTGTTTTATTACAATTTTTTTCCCTGGTGTTCTTAGACAGCTCTTTGGTCTTGGGCACGGCGGAGAGGTTGGAGTCCGAATGTGTGGACAGCTGTCTTTTATATAGGTAACAAGTTCAAACAGGGGCAATTAATACAGATAATTAGTGCAGAATAGAAGGGCTTCTTGAAGAAAAGAACAGGTCTGAGTGAGCCAGAATTCTTGCTGGTTGGTAAGTGATCAGATACCTATTTCATGCAATAAAGTGCAAATTAATTATTTAAAAATCATACAGTGTGATTTTCTGGATCTCTTTTAAGATTCTCTCCACTGTGCCAGTGTGTGTGTGTGTGTGTGTGTGTGTGTGTGTGTGTGTGTGTGTGTGTGTGTGTGTGTGTGTGTGTGAGTGTGAACTGCTACACATGAGGAGTGAGTGAAATCACAGAAGCTCATCTTTAACAGAAAGAATCAGTCAGATTTTCAGGGTGAAACTATCAGTCATGCAGCGTCCATCCAAGGTATGGACTTATCAATCAGCACCAACACCAGCAAGCTGTATGGGTACACAGAATTGATGCTATTAAGTAATTAACAAATAAAATACTACAATTGTGCTCACCAAAACTGCAAGTACAATTAACCACCCAGCAAGCTATACTACATGTCAGACAACTGAATTCAAATTGCTCCAAGTGACACCAAAGTCAAAAGGTCCAGTTTAGTGACTCAAGGAGGGATGGTGGATATAGAGACAAAAACCTTAAACCTGTATGTTTCCTCTGTGATGTTGGGTCTGCGAGGACTGACTCAGTTTTGATGCGAGACTCAAATATCCGCTGCAGGAAGTGAAGTTGCCGGCACTTCTCTTTGGCCTCCTCGTATTTCTCTGTGGGTCGCTAACTTTAAGATGAATGCCAGTTTTGATGTGTATCACACAAAGAAAAAAAGCCCAATATAGTGGGTGCAAACACAAGAAAAGAAATCACAGTAACATAGTAGTTACTATTACTAAACTATTAGATTTTTCTAGAAATTATTTTTAAAATCAAAGTGATCAAAACCTATTTTTTCCCTATACCTAACTACAAAGTATGTATCTGTATTTTTGAATCTACTAGGTTTTGAGTACACTGATGACTACATAAACACAGTAATGCAGTCCATTTCATTCTGCTAAAACATTTCCCGGCTGCCCTGTCATTAGTGGTGATGTTTGTTACCAACCGGACTGGGATAAAGTTTCCCGCTGAGAAAAAACAAGCGCAATTACGTGTTCATGCCTTTTCAGGTGCACAGCAGGAAACGAACTCATGTGCTTCAAGTTGAGTCTTTTTAACCTAAAAACCATACTTCTGTATGCATACACATGGGTGCGACTAGTGAGCCGTGACTGAAAATGCCTAAATTATGCAGCATGATAAAGATTTTGTCATTGTAGGTCACGCAGACGGGAATTCATGACAAATAATTTTGTTATTAAAAATGTACATATGGTTCAAACCTGTATTTACTCTTTCACCACTTCAGGTTAAAATATTACCAGCCTCCTTGCAGCACAAGTCAGTTTATTAACAAAAAAAAAAAAGACTTGTTAGTTTTACAATACTGCACGCATAAGGAAGCGCTCTTCAAGAAGCTGCTACAATATAGAAGGTTTTTGTGTGTTTAATGGGAGGAGGGTGACATGAGTTCAAAGAGCAAGCTGAGCTGAATGAGACTGAAGATCAGTATCACTCTGAAGATCACTTACATGCACTGACAGAGTCTCCACACAAAGAATATTCAAAGAGAGTCATATACTGTACTTGATACAAATGTGCAGTACATGCAAGCGGATGATAATATAACATGAGAGGAGGGGAGGGGAGAGGAGCAGTAGACCATGACACTTCAGACATACGGAAGGACCGAAGAGAGACGAGGGGATGAACAGAGAGTTGGTGAGAGAAATGGAGAGATGCAGAAACAGAGGGAGAGGGAGATATATCCAGCTGTTTGTCCATCCTTGCTTTGCTGTAATGAGCCCATGTTTGGCTCTATGGAGCATTGCCAACGCCTCATCAAACTTCTCCAAACTCTAACAAGCCAAACTGCTATTTAGATTTACCTCCTACTGGCGCTGAACCGAACCCAAACAACTAAGCACATAACAGCGTGATGCTCCCTTAAATGGACACTTTGACATTTTGAATTTTAGCTGTTTATTTTTCTTTAAACAGACACTTGTCAGCATGTGGGGGAACATTTTTGCTTTTAAGTTTTCATAAAATGGCTCGGCAGCATTGTTAGCTTCACTGAGCATATCTTCCACTTGCCGCCTGCTGCGTCCTTTGGCTACAATGAGGGAAAG
>VUQJ01033759.1:2358-13064 GCA_015108635.1 Andinoacara biseriatus | reverse complement strand
GGGAGGTGTGAGTGTTGCCTGTGTGTGGACATTAACCGACAGGGTCCAGCAGTCACCCTGCTGTTAAATGGACTGGCCAGCCATATGCCCACCACTATTGGCCCTATATCATTGCCACTTTGTGTGTGTGTGTTTGTGTGTGTGTGCATAAGCATGTGTGCGGGGTGGCTGGGTCAGGCCTTTCCAAAAATCAAATAATCACTATTACAATTTATTTTCTTTCTTCTTTTTTGGAGAGCGTTTCTCTTCTTCTGATTTTATGTCTTCCAATTATATATGAACCCAACACATTGCTCATTATGGAGTTAACCTAATACATGCCAATGCTAATGTTTTGACTGACTTGGCATTATTGTTCCAGCCGTGTCATTCTGAAGGGGAACATTTTAGACTGCAACGTAACGGCCAACAACGATGCAATATATGAAATAGATACAAAGCAAAAACAACACACCAAGAAGACTGCGTGGCTCTCCAATACGATAATGAATGAGAAGTTATCACAGCTTGTAGGGTTTCACCTGTCCTGTTTTATGGATACTCGCTGTCCCAGAAATAATAAGCCCATAAGTAAATACTTAAACACGGATTGTGCATTTTATATGGGATTCCTCAATGGCCATCTGTCATCAGTGTAGCAAGTGGTATCACAAATGGCAGATTTCACCTTTAACAGGAATGATGTTTGACCTGTAGATTTTACAGTTCACTACTCAGCTGCCAAAGGCTTCAAGAGATGGAAGATGACAGGGAGGTTTACATCATCACAGACCTGGCCACAGCTGGTCCAGGACCTACTCTTGGGTGACTTATATCCACTCATCTCTTGCATACACACATGTACACACTTAATGTGTCTGGACCCTAATGACATGGAGCTTGCCAGAACCCTGGCCCGACCCCATGAGGAGAGATGAAAAAAGATGGACTAAAGAATACAAAGATAAACAGTAAACATGTGAATTCTGTGCAGAATCAGTAGATGGGAGGATAATAAAGTTAGTGGATGCTGAGGGGGAATGAAAAAAGGAGAGAAACAGGGGAGGGGAAATGTTTGCCTAATTGTGTTTGTCTCGCTTGGGTCTAGGATATTAGCTGATTACACTTTCTGCTACAGTTACTCTTCTTGGGCGCAAAGTTCATTTACTACAGTGTGCTGTAGGAACGTCTGCTCCAGCATGCACTATTTTAATAATTTACCTGGAAGATGAGGAAATTAGGTCAATGTCAACACAGAGATAGAATTAGGGTGTCCTACCTGTAGTTCTGTCTGAAAAAAGAACTTCTGTGGACACTGGGAACAGTCGTAGATCTTGTCTTCCTGACCATGGACGGCAAAAATGTGTTGCTGGAGCTTGTTGGCCTGCACAAACACTGAGGAAAGGATGAACACAGAGCGAGTTAAAGAGTGTTTAATTTGACGAAGCCAGCCATCCAGTGCTCATGTCTGCATAGGTTCTTGGTCATCCAGGCCATGGTGGTCAGGCAACTGGACTCTTTTTTTTGGTTCTTGAAATCACTTCACCTCTTATTTAGAGGCTGCCTGAGTTCTATCTGACTGTTGGGGAGTTCTGGGTACAAAGAGGAGTTAAACAATGGCTCCACAAGGGCATGGCACAGCTCAGCTCTTAATGTCAAGACCAAGTGGTCCACCTGCATCTAAAACACAAGGAGCACTCCTCTGAGGACAGCAATGTACACATTCAGGAAAGATTAGAGAGAGGAGTGAAAGAAGCCATGGCCCAATCATGGGATTTTTGGGGAGTCCTGGGTAGAGCCTTTTAGAAAGAGGATGACCTGACTGTTATATATTTGGCTCCATCTGTTTTGCTCCTATTAGGGACCTCAAGGACAGCCTAGCCTCTGTGTGATAGTTAAGACAGTCACTGAGTTTCCTGAATTGGCAGACAGTATTAAAAAAGACTCAGTGGAAGGATAAACTTCAAGACTGCTTTAATATGGGCTCATCGCTCTTCTCTTCTCTCTTTTGATATCAGGTGATTCCATAATAAATATATATACTGACCATCTCCTGAGGCAGTTATTTCTACATACGAGTAAACCTTGTTTCATTTTTTTTTTTCATAATATTCACACCAGGGTTTATGTTGAATTTCATATTGCATTGATTGATGTGAGTTTTAGACGAGAAAGGAACCACAGGTAGTCTTATATAAATGCCTGAACTTGCCACCAGTCAGTTAACATATGTAATGTTCTCCAGAATTAAAAAGTCCAGCTACATTAGGCCACGGGAAACAGCTAAAATAAGGTTTTGCAAAAAACTGATGCCGTGTTTGTCAGACAAAGGTAACGGACTGACTGAGGTATATGATACGTTATATTATTTAACTGTACTTCAAGAACAAACTGCAGCCTCTTCATGACTCCGATGACACTCTTTATACACCTGAACAATCCCAATGAACACTCCGAGTTCTCCTATATATGTTTTGGTAGAGAAACTTAGTGTACACTATAAATAACCTCCAGCCCCACCCCACATACACACACACACACTTACAAATGAAGACTGGAACGGAGGGAGCATATGGGATAGAATAAAAGAGAGAAGGGAGCAAGAGAAAGAAAGAGAGAAAACAGGAAGAGCTATCCTCAGTAGACCATGTGCTATTTATCAATAAATTATCTCTCCTTTTTTTTTAACTTCCGCTCCAGTGTTGTCTCAGACTTTTTTCATTCTTTCTCTTCCCTTTGTTTCAGTAAACTTTTGCTTTTCGCTGTGAGTGTGTATGTGTTGAATTATTAAGCCTCCCATAGGAGTGGTGCCCATCTTACTAATTCATAAGCCACCAAGGAATAGAGTTAAAGTTTAAAGCGTTTGTGTGTACCTGGGGGGTAGGCACACAACACAAGACAAACTCAACAACTGAGGGAAGGAAAGAGAGCAATGGAGAGTCAGAGGGAGAGAGAGAGAGAGAGAATGCAGGGATAGAGAGTCAGAGATGGAATGAGAAGAAGAGAAAGCAAAAAGGTGCTGACTTAGTTTCTCCTAAAATAGGTGCTGAATGAAACTGTGAACACCACAGGCCTAATGTGGTCATCCAGCATTTTGTTTCTGCCCTCCAGTGTATTGCAAAGGTTTAAAGTACTCCATATTTGACCGGTTTGGAGACATTATTGTGTTCACATTTGCGTGCACAGCTCTGGCAGTAGCTTCTTTAGCAGCGGCACCCTGCTGCAGGGTTCCTCCCGCAGTTTGAGAAGGTAAAACAATGAATATTCCTGATGTGTTTTTACTGTTTGCCAAAAATCTAAAATGCCGAAGCCATTGCAACACATTTACTGAACCGTGTAAGCGATGCAGAGAGACACTAGGTGCAGGAGCTGATAAGAATCATTTAAGTGCATTTGTATTTTTAACCAAGCTGGGACCACATTGCTCTTACAGACTGTATACTGAACATAACAATTTGGTTTTACGATAAACTTATTGTTTTGTATATAGTTCTGTGCAAAAGCTTTGGGTATAACATTTTTCACCTTGCCCTCATCTACATAATCAAGTTGAGAATTAAGATACAGACAAAAGTGAGACAGCTTAAATCCACAGAACTGTAACATCCTGCCTGCTAAGTGCCTTAAAAACTGTTAGGGGACCCTCCATAGAGTTTAACTATTCGTGCACAGACTCTGTGTACAATAAGTATTTCTATGTTTCTGTACCTGTTTAAAATCAAAGCAAGCTTGAGAAGAGAAAAGCAGTTTATCTGTGCTCTTGTCCTTGAAGGTAAATTTGTGAGCGTGTGTGCCGCTCACCTGTGAAGCAGACGGGACACTTGAAGGTACCTCCCATGCCTTCGAAGCTGTGCTCTATCAGGTGGCAAAGCAGCTTGGCAGGTGAATCAAACATCTGGTTACACAGCTTGCACTCATGATTGATGCCTTCCTCTGCAAATAGGAGACAGACACGCATGTGTGGGCTGGATTAGGCAACATAACACAGGAACATATGACATGATTTCAGAATATTAATACAACATACGTGGTGGATGTTTTATGTATGTTCAGAAATGCTTAGAGACTGTCAGATATGCACATATGTACACTGGTGTGTTTAACGAAATAACAAAAATAATCATTTGTAGACATAAAAATTGTTTATCCTTCCATTACTTAAAAACAATCATTTAAATTGGAAATTCATTAAATTGGAATATAATTTTAGCTATTTCTTAAGCATTGATTTCAGAGATTATATAAGGCTGTAGTTTTAAGCATGAACCTTTGACCAGAATTAAAAGGAGAATTTAGGGAGCTGAAGAAAAATGAGCAAATTGAACAGAAAACAAATTAACTTGTTCTACCGCATTACTCCAAACATCTTATACCAAATACCAATACCGAATCTTTCCCAACTGGTAATTGGCTGTCCTCCCCATCAGGTCTGTGGATGATCTACCCCTCCTACAGCTATCCCTTCCCTCCCTCTGTCCTCATTATCTGCCCTTCCCCACTGCAGCCACTGAGCCATCCCGCACTTCACCCATTCCTTCCTCTATGTCCCCCTTTGTCTCTCTTGGTCCATCACTCTCTGATTAATTTGTGTGGATTCAATTCACACTCCTCACCCCATGCAACTTATTTTCACATACAGTATTCACATTTCCTTCTCCTTTCTCCACATTTGCTTTATCAGACTTGGTCATGCATTACAGAACACATTTTCTACAATCATCTTATGTAGATATAACATCCACAATCAATTTCTCTCATTCAGGTTAAGACTGTACTTCTGATATAAATGATATAAATGAGTGATAATGAGCTTTCTGTGTAACATAAAGACAGAGACACAAACAGAGACTGAAGGAGTTGAGATCACATATAAAATATTATCTAGTGTATCTTTATCACAAATGTCAACAAGCAGCCTGTGTCTATTTTAAGAAGGCGTGAGTGACATCACAGCACCCATGGTGAAAGACCAGATGAAGGTGGGCGTCAAAAACACACACACACACACATAAAAAACACACATGTGCACCCCTTGGCGATCAGGTCTCCTGCCTGTTGTCCTTATCACCATTGTACCATACAGGACAAATGCCCCAGTCGCCCACACATGCAAGCACACCAGAGGACCGTACTGCCCGGAGACATCAGATGGTGTCTTCTGTGGGCCAATCTGTGACCTCCTGTGGAGATGTACGCACACACACACAAACGTGCAAACGCACAGACAATTCGTGGAGAGCACGATCTGTGTCTTTTCCCTTTTTTCTCACTTATCTCGTGCCCTGTGAGTGCAAACGTACACACACGCAAACACAGTGAAATAGTCTCTAGAACTTCAGCTGCAGAGCTGCAGGGGATCGCAAGGTTAATAACGTCTTCAATCATACATCCATGACACCCATACCGACTAATACACACAAACACGCACACAAAGATTCCTATCTCTCTTTGCCTCAAAGGCCGACACAAGGGTGCCCTAATCCCGTCTCAATAGCCATGGGGGACTGTGCGCATGTGTGCGCATGTGTGTGTGTGTGTGTGTGTGTGTGTGTCCATGGTGGGTGCCACATGGGCTTATATGAATGAGATGCTCCTTGGTCCTGGTCCCCAAACATCCTCGTTACACACACACACACACACACACACACACACAAACCTCAAAGGCTGCTAGGTTGTGTGGGGCGCCAGTGTGTCCGAGACACACTGAGACAGATAGAGGTTCATTATCATTTACTAGGAGATTGAAACAGCAGGAGAGAGTCACATGGAGTGAAGCACACAGAGAGAAAAAGGTAGAGAGGAAGAGAGAAAGACGGCTCTATGGCACTACCAGTTTAATCAATTGTCATGTTTCCCATTTTCATTATTTCCTTAAAAGTACCACTTTATTTAACAATACACAATTCTTCAAAACATCACTTCAACCATATAGAAGCAAAAGACGGAAAGAGCCACGGAAAGACAAAAGGCACATGGAAGCAGAGGGTGAATACTGTAAGTAAGTAATGCCTACGCTTCAGTGATCTCAGCATGTGTATGTTTGAATGCATGTGTATTGGGGGGGGGGGGGTTCTGTAGAAGGCACCTTAAAGCTCATGTCCTCAGTAGGGGTAAAGCTCTCTTCAGAAGTTGGCTCGCACTCTCCCACGCTGCCAGTATCAGAGAGAGTGGTCAAACATCAGCTACCTTTACATGTACACAATGATGTGCCTGTTACCTACAGTCCAACATCTTGCTGCAAGTATCCAAGCTGCAGTTATAGGAACAGAAATCAAAACTCCAACTCAGGAAACCTTTTTACTAATCTTTGTTTTAAACATGTTTGTGTGATATTGACAGTTAAATGTGGGGATTCTCTCGTTAGCTGTTTCTATGGCAAATTATCCAAAGTTTATTTCTTCACTGCTGTTAATCATAAGGGTTTTTTTTGAGAAGGCATCTCAAAAGTGTTCTAACTAATGATTCTTTCACTATGGGGTTATTTGTCCATCTTTTCAACCTAACTGTATTTAGCTGATAAAATGACAAAAATTAAATATGCCCAGTAGGCTGATGTGATATCTTAAAGTTCTTTTTTGTTATCCAGGAGACGTGATCCAAAAGTCAAAACTTATTTAATTCATCTGTGTGTCTGATTTAATATGCACAGATGACGTCGCTAAAAACAAATTTACAAAAGAAACTTTTGAAGCCGCTTATTGGTCATCAAATATAGGGTGTGTGCAAAAGTGTCCAAAGATAAAATAAAATAAAAAAATACAAAACTAGAGAGAGAGAGAGGGAGACTGAAACAGAGAGAGAGAGAACTGAGGGGAAAACAGTGAGGTGCAGAGAGATAATTGGGCTGTCCGGCACAAGGGCATGGAGAGAGGCCTCCAATGTGTGTGTGTGTGTGTGTGTGTGTGTGTGTGTGTGTCCCATGAAAGAGTTCTCTTTTCTGACAAATACATTGTTTTGATCAGTGTGTGCGTGGGGACCACTGTCTCTGTGTGCTGTCCCCCTCTGAGACCCAGTCCATGTGTGAGCATGTATGTGTGTATGTGACCCATAGTGAGATGACAGAGTCATAGAGCATCCTGCCGTTACGCTTTGTCTCACAGAGTGTATTTGATCCACCAGCGCACGCACACAGACACACATACAACCCTGGGAGGCCTGTGCTGGGACAGAGAACACAGGGGAGAGAGGGATGAGAGGAGAGAGAGAGAGAGGCAGGGTGAAGGTTAGGACTCCGAGTTTGTTACCACCCAACAGAAAATTAACTTTTTCTGCTTTTTAAATGCACATCAAAGCCAATCTATGCCTTTATGGAGAACTGCTTTAAAATGTAAGCCACGTTTATTGGAGGAACATGGAAACAAATTTGCCTCAAAAGCATGCAGACTTTGCAGTATCAAAATACAATGATGGTATTCTTTCTTTCTTTCTTTCTTTTTTTTATCCGAAAATGTCTAATGCTCATTAAGTAAGGGATTGCATTTTGTATTATATAACTTCATAGAGTAGCACTCAGTTTCACAGCATTCCCCATTGTCTGGATCCTGTCTGTAATTATGCAATTAAGTAACATCGTTCAATTACCATATCAGACAGAGACAGAAGGACAGCTTTCAATATGAATTGCTGGAACCACACACAACTACTGAGGTTTCGCCTCAAAGAGAGAAAATATTAGCAAATAAGGAAATAAGGAAACATTGTGAGGACAGAATGCAATGCAGTGTGTGCGGATTGCCAGAAGGCAGCAATAAGGAGGAAGACTGGATACAGAGGAAGTCCATACTGCAGTCAGACTAATACATCCTCATTGCTCATGCTCCCCCTCAATCTCATTCTCTCGTTATCCACCTCTCACTCTCTCTGCTAATTGACGAGAGGAGAAGGACCAGGTGGCATCGTACCCGTCACACCAACACACAGATACACACACACACACACTTACCCTGGCCTCATCACAGACCCCTGCAGCATGCAGTGGAACATAAATGAGCTCCTTGGTTTGTGTTGGGGATATCTCCCTAAGACACTTGCATACCCCACACATCCACAAGCATACGCACATCTCTTAACCCTTTCTTAGTCTAGGTTGGGGACTCCTTTGGGTGCCCGGCCCCCACAAGTCCTAAACCCTCACCTTCCCCTCCTCTCTTCTCTCTCTGTGAATGGCTGCTAGGAGTCTCTTGGGTATCTACCCTCCATTACTGGCCTTCCCTGCTCTTGTCAACCCCTTCCATCCCCAACTATATGAATGTGCATGTGTGCGAAAGAGCAGTAAAATGTGTGTGTTTAGTCCCTCGTGGCGTAAAGGCCGTAAACCAAGCCAGGCGACTGATGGGGAGGACGGCAAGGGAGAGGTAGCAAAAGGAGGAAAGAGAAGGAGGGAGCAAGGAAGGCTGTGTAGAGAGGAATGGAGAGAGGGATGATGGGATGGACGGGGAGAGAGCAACAGAGGCGTTGGGAAAAAGAAAGTGTGCAGCAAAAGAAGAGAGCAGTGGACGGAAGGAGGAGGAGTATGCACCTCTCTGGGGGGCTTGCTCAAGGTGTGTTTCCATGGCAACCAGGGGCGGTGGGGGGAGGGGGGGGGCACTGATGCGCGGGGTGTGAGCTTGACCCATTGGTAGTGTGGGGGCTGGAGAATACACACATGCACACACACTCACAGAAACACACAACCTGCTGCAGTGCTGGAGGGGTCCCAAGAGTGCCCCCACCTTTACTCACCCTCTCCCTCTCTCTCACTCATACACACAAACACACACAGAGAAAGAATGCTGCAGTGCTGAGGTCCCGTGAGTACCCAACACCCACACACATTCACCCTCCCTTCTCTCATCTTCCATTTTCCCTCTCTGTTTCTATCACTCTCTCTGTGAGGTAATTGTTAATATTTCCATCATTTGTTTACTCCTTATCTTACGCTGTGGATTTTTACATAGAGTTGAATGAAGATGGGAGGCAGAGCTATGCCCCTTTCACACCGAGGAATCCCATATGTTATGAACTCCTGAAATAAACTGCTTTTGAGCTGCTCATTTAAAGACATTTAGATCTGAATCTGAAACGTTCACTTCATAAGCCTCCATTGCTTGACCACAAAAATCTCTCACATATACATGACGGAGACTGAGTGCCGCGTACGGTTTTATCTTCACTTTAGTTTATTGGTCTTCTTTGTCTCTGTTCACCAAAGCTAAGCAAACCCTGAAAGGTTAAAGGTCAGACAACTTGTGTTGGTTTCAAATAGAAAAGACGTTTAATTGTAGCACAGGCAGGGACACTGCAATTTTTTGTGCAGATGCAGCTTTGCTGAGTGAAGACACACACAGACACACACACACTAGGGCTTTTATTTCCTGCTTCTAGCATGACAAGAAAGTACCTTGAGCTACACCAGCAGGTGAGCAACAAATCACAGTTGTCATCACATTCAGTAATGAGTGAGTTACTCTAACATGGACAGCTGAACTGAAACAACATTACTAGTGTCACCTTTTTGAAAGGTGTATAAAGTAGGAAGCTGCCCAGGAGACAAAGCATTAATATGTGCAACATAGCTCCAACTTTTGGCTTTTCTGGTGAGCTGGAAGTGAGAGTCCACTGGTATTTATAAAGCATCTCTTAAATGTTAACATCCACTGCAAGCACTCTCCCTTCTTCTGAAAGAGTGGCTTTACTTGAAAACAAAAATCTCACGCCATCAGTAGAAAAAAGTATCAAATCAACCCTTCACATGTGACAAATAAAGATGAATGAACCACTGATTATGCTCATCCCTCTGGACACAATCCTCATTTGCACATCTAATATTACCCTGTAATAACTATTTTCAGTGGAAACACTCTCTCACACACATTAATACACAAACACAAGCAGACAGACATATTATTGGCAGACGAGAGCAGCATATGGTGATGACCAGTTTGTGCACAAATTGAGCATATTTGTGTAGTGCAAAAGTGCATGTGTGTCTTGGAAGGAGACTGTGTGCATAATGTGTGTATGTGTGTGTGTGTATAGCAGCTTGGATTTTCCCTATCAGATTACATAACAGTAGGAAGCTGGAGCGCTCCGTCCTGTTGAAGCCAAAAGCCTTCTCACTAACACACATTCACATGTGCATAGATTTACACAGACACACACATACACACACAGATCGTACATCATCGTCGTCTCTCGCTCTCTCACTGGTTGTGGGTTATTAAGGGATACAATTACATTATGAATGCACAACTTTATTTGCTTTTCGTGAGCAGTGCGCATATGTTTTTGTAGCAAAACAGAAAATAAAAGGTTTTTGTACTCGTGAAAAATGTTGTGGAAACAGTGAATCGGGAAATGCTTGAAACACAGAGAAGGACAAATGCACTGAAGACTACGATTTCTTACAGTATGAATTTTTAAAAAGCAGTTAATTGATTGTTCTGATTCTTTTCAACATTTTTCACAGCTGACGGTGTAAAAGAGAAAGAAAAAAGAACACTTAAAGTGAGGGTAAATGAAAGCAAAGAAATTCAGTGATACCAGATGCGCTACAAAATACAAGTCAGACTTACACTGGCAGTTTCTTTGTTGTTCATATGAAGGGATATTTAAGGGAGTTCTTTGCTCTGGGTTGTAAGGAAGCTCAGTACTGAAATGCTACATGTTAACTGCACAGAGACACAAACATTCTGCTGTTCAGAAATGAAAAACAGACATATACAAACACACTAACAGACGATGTTCAG